>JBBDGP010004979.1:0-103876 GCA_037952835.1 Lithobates septentrionalis
GGAGGCTCAGTATCAAATAAGTTGTTACCTAGGATGGTCTGCATGCAAAGGAAGTCTGTCAAGGAGCGCCCACTCCTCCACGTGGACACCTGCCCATCAAGGCTTTATGATCCACTCCTCCACGTGGACACCCACCCATCAAGGCTTTATGATCCACTCCTCCACGTGGACACCCACCCATCAAGGTTTTATGATCCACTCCTCCACGTGGACACCCACCCATCAAGGCTTTATGATCCACTCATCCACGTGGACACCCACCCATCAAGGCTTTAGGATCCACTCCTCCACGTGGACACCCACCCATCAAGGCTTTGTGATCCACTCCTCCACGTGGACACCCACCCATCAAGGCTTAATGATCCACTCCTCCACGTGGACACCCACCCATCAAGGCTTTATGATCCACCCCTCCACGTGGACACCCACCCATCAAGGCTTTATGATCCACTCCTCCACGTGGACATCCACCCATCAAGGCTTTATGATCCACTCCTCCACGTGGACATCCACCCATCAAGGCTTTATGATACGTGCGTAATTCCCTTGCAAGATCAAGCAAACTGCTTGTGTCAGGGCTGAGACCTCAGAGCTCTGCCAAGAAAGGTACGCTCTATGCCTCGGGCAGAAACACAAATGAGAGGCGGGACTCCGTGTTGAACAGGAAGTGTCTGAATATGGACCTTCATGGTGGGATCACCAGGGTTCATTTTAACCACTTGCCGTCCGCCGCACGCACATAAACGTCTGCAGAATGGCACAGGCATGCAAATGGGCGTACCTGTACATCCTTTTAAATTTGCCACCTATCGCGTGTGCCCACGGGTCCCATAAACGCCAATGGCCCGCGATTGTGGTGAGGTGAGGCAGAACGGGGAGATGTCTTTGTAAACTAGGCATTTCCCTGTCCTGCCTAGCAAACATGACCGGGATCTACTGCTCTATGTCATCGGGAGCAGTGATCTCTGTCATGTTGTAGTGAGCCCACCCCCCCCCCCCCACAGTTAGAATCACGCGCTAGGACACACTAAACCCCTTGATCGCCCCCTAGTGTTTAACCCCTTCCCTGCCAGTGTCATTTACACAGTAATCAGTGGCTATTTGTAGCTCTGATCGCTGTATAAATGACAATGGTCCCAAAAAGTGTCAGAAGTGTCCAATGTGTCCGCCATAATGTTGCAGTCCCGATAAAAATCACAGATCTCTGCCATTACTAGTAAAAAAAAAATAATAATAAAAATGCCGTAAATCTATCCCCTATTTTTGTAGCTTATTGCAATTTTATTTATTTATTTTTTCCAAAAATATGTAGAAATATACGTATCAGCCTAAACTGTGGAAGAACATTGTTTTTTTATATATTTTTTGGGGGATATTTATTTTAGCAAAAAGTAAAAAAAATGTGCTTTTTTCAAAACTGTCACACTTTTTTTGTTTTATAGCGCAAAAAAATAAAAACCGCAGAGGTGATCAAATACCACCAAAACAAAGCTCTATTTGTGGGGGAAAAAGGGCGGCAATTTTGTTTGGGTGCAACGTCGCACGACCGCGCAATTGTCCGCTAAAGCAACACAGTGCCGAATAGCAAAAAATGCTCTGGTCAGGAAGGGGGTAAATCCTTCCGGGGCTGAAGTGGTTAACCACATAGCGACTGCCCACAATAAATATACTGCGGGCGGCAGGTGCAGGTTTGGCAACTTCCGGGTTTTGGGTATGTATGAGCACACCCCCCACCGACCCTACCCTGTGCTGTGATTGGACACGGCACCAGTTTTGCAGCGGATTTCATTCAATGATTTCAGCTGAAACCTGCTGATCGACGGTGTCCAATCGCGCACAAAAAAAAAAAAAAAACTGTACAGGGAACAGCGATCTGTTTTCTGTGAAAAGCAGGGAGAAAAAACAGCCAGATCAAAAAGTACAAGCAGCACACATTCCACTTGTCAGGCACACAGTTGACCCCTTGATTGTCCCTAGATGTTAACCCCTTCCCAGCCAGTGTCATTAGTACAGTGTCGGGAATGTCTGGAGATGGTCCACATCTCCACTCCAAATCGCCTGAAGCTTAAACAAATTCTGGAGCTTCTTTTGTCGCTCCATTCGGGCAGATTTGGGCATTTTTGGCGCATTTTTATTTCCATAGGTATGAACAGAAATGCGCCATTCGTGCGTGTTTGTGTTTTTTTTTTTTTTCTGCTAAAATGAAAAAAAATAGTAATGAATAAATGTAAAATAAATAAACAGATAACTAAAAATCATCATAAGTAAAATAGATTAATAATATGTAATAATACATTAATAAATAACCTCTAACCTTAAATATTAAATACATTATAATTAATAATAAAATAACAAACACCCAAACTCAAACAAAAAATACATTAATAATTCTAATAATAATTTATTTTGTGTTGGGGTGTTTAGTTATTATTTTACCTTTTTAAGGGGTAACTGTTAAAGTTAAGGGTTATTTATTTATTGCTACTTAGTATTTATTGAATTTATTTTTTATTGATGATTTTTATTTATTTGTGTATTTATTTTACATGTATTTATTATTCATAATAATTCAAAAATAAAATAATAAATAACCCCAACTCCTAATCCTAACCCTAACCTAAACTGAACTCGAACTCCTTACCCTAACAAAAAAAAAAAAAACATAATAAAAGAAGAAATAAAAGCTAATAGAAAAGCTAAAAAAGCTGAAATACCCGGCAACAAATGATGCAACAGATAATAGTTTTCTCTATTGGCTAATAAAAAAAGCCAAAGCCCAAAAACGCTACATACAAACGCGCCAAAAAATGCGCGAAAAAGACGCTGCGCTCAGGTGTGAATGCAGCTAGGTAGATATTTTGTTCACTTTATTTTGTTCATTATCACATCAGTTCACTATTTAAAGGAACAGCGCAGAAGCAGTGCCATACCAGACTCACGCGGAGATATTTTTACTTCTTTTCCTCTGTCATTTGATGGCTCAGGCTGGTTGTTTGGTGTGGTTGGGTTTCCCCCTTGTAGGTATGTCAGCCGGCTGCTTGCAGTAATGCCTTCGTTCTGCTGGGGTCAGCCTGGGTTTATTTTTCTGATAGCGAGAGCGCATTGGGCCTGCTGCAAGATGTCAGAGTGATTTTTATTTTAAAAAAACAAACAAAAAAACCCTCCAATATCTAAGCATTAACCCGCTTCAGCCCCGGAAGACTTTACCCCCTTCCTGACCAGAGCACTTTTTGCGATTCGGCACTGCGTCGCGACAATTTTGAAAAAAACGCAATATTTTTTACATTTTGCTATAATAAATATCCCCCAAAAATATATAAAAAAAACTTTTTTTTCCCTCAGTTTAGGCTGATATGTATTCTACATATTTTTGGTAAAAAAAAATCGCAATAAGCGTATATTGATTGGTTTGAGCAAAAGTTATAGCATCTACAAAATAGGGGATAGATTTATGGCATTTTTATTATTATATATTTTTTAATTTTTTTTACTAGTAATGGCGGTGATCTGCGTTTTTTATCGGGACTGCGACATTATGGCGGACATGTCGGACAATTTTGACACATTTTTTGGAACCATTGGTATTTATACAGCGATCAGTGCAATAAAAACGCATTGATTTATTGTAAAAATGTCACTGGCAGTGAAGGGGTTAACCACTAGGGTGCGATCAAGGGGTTAATGTGTTCCCCAGTGTGTGTTCTAACTGAAGGGTGGAGGGGACTGTGCAGTGTAGATGACAGATCGCTGTTCATACTTTGTATAAACAGACAATCTGTCTCTTCTCCCCTCCGAGAACCGCGAACTGTGTGTTTTACGTGGACCGATCCTGGTTCTCGGTGTGCCCCGAGCGATCGCGGGAGCCCGGCGGTGGTCGCGATGGCCGGGCACTCACATCGGCTCCGTGGGCGACCAGGGGGTGAATAACGTAACATGACGGCGATTCGATGTTGCCGCAATATAACTGCGGCGGCTGGTCGGCAAGCGGTTAAAGCAGTTCTTCAGGCAAATACTGTAGCTGCTGACTTTTAAAGAACAGACGCATACCTGTCCCAGGGATCCAGCACCGTCCTCACCCAGGCCAGTTTCTCGGTTCGCTCCGACAGGAGAGCTGATCAGCGGCTCTCCTGTCAGAGGGGGCGTCTGCACTGATAATCAGCACATTGATTATCAGCTCAGCCCCCATCAGAGGTGCCACCACATCTGCCAATCACTGCCCATCAGCTGCCAATCAGTGCCCATCAGGAACACCTGTCAGCGCCCTTCACAGATGCCAATCAGTGCCCATCAGTAATGACTGTCAGTACCTCATCAGTACTGCCCATTAGTGCCCAATTCTACATATTAGTGCCTCCTTATACGGTGCCACCGTATCAGTGGCAACTAATCAGTGCCCGTCAGTGAAGGAAAAAACGAAATTTTATAACAAACGAACAATAACTTTTTTTTTTTTTACCAAAAAAAATCGTTCTTTTTTTAGTTTGTTTAGCAAAAAATACCTGTATTTGATCATAAGAGGTGATCAAATACCACCAAAAGAAAGCTTTATTTGTGGGAAGATAATGATAAAAAACTGAGTAGAGTGTTTCATGACCGCACAATTGTCATTCAAAGTGTGACAGCGCTGAATATTGTCCTGGGCAGGAAGGGGGGGGGGGGGGGGGGAAGTGGCCGGTATTGAAGTGGTTAAAGACTAGCAAACGATTTTCACATCATTTTTCAGCCCATCCATCCATTGTTGCCGAATTCTAAAAAAATAATAATAAAAAAAAGAAGCATTTTTCTAAAGTTCGGCCTGTGGGTGAAGTCTCGCTGGGCGTTTACCAAACAGTGATACAGCTGGCTGTTTGAGTGGTACAGGAGGAAGGCAGACGGGTGTCCAGACACTGCTTCAGTTTGGCTTTTAGAGGCCCTAGGTAGTCCTCCCAACTGGGCTCTCCTTTTCGTGATCTTCAAACTCCAATATGGATTCCACCACCCCACTTTCATTATCTTATTATTTACTCCTGTTAGCCACGTGGTCAACTTGTATAATGGGGCAGCTGTGGCAGTCATGATGTCCATTAAAAAGCCACAAATTGGACAAAGTTGACCACCGTAGGCTTCTACAACCACTTTGGAAAGCCTGCACATTGGCAGAATACAATTCTTTCATTAGAACTGTCAATTCTGGACAAGCTGTGTATGTCAACAAAACAAAAAATAGATAAAAAAAAGACAAGACCAGCTCCATCACTATATAGGACTATAGTCTATAGTGGGAACTTTGAGCAATAATAGTTCCAAATGGTAGTCACAGGTTACTGTCACCTAGGGAATTAAATACAATCAACCAACTAGGTGTGTTCCTCTGAATTAAATTAAGCATGCATAAAAAAAGTAGAGGGAAAAGGAGAGAAATTTCCCAAAAAGAATTCTTTAGAGAGGAGCTATCGGTTCCTCTCTGAATTCTTTGTGGGAAATTTCTCTCCTTTTCCCTTTCCTTTTTTCAACATGTGTATGTGCTTTGCTGTTGGGGGAAGCCTCTAGAGCAGTGGCCAACCTTACGGACCACACAGACCACAAAACTCACAATTTTGAATCCCGTGGACCACTAGCATGAATTTTACATGCCATATACACACAATGTTCCAGCTCTCTGCCCTGGATCACATTGCTGCCTTATAAACACACAATGCACGGCTTTCTGCAGTCGTCTCCCCCCCCCCCAGCACTCTGCATCACGCCTTACACAGACTCATTATTGCATCTTACCTCCTTATCCAGCCATGTGATCGAGCTCGGTGCTCCCACAGTCTGTGGTCAGCGCTGCCATTGGAAGCCCACTCCTTCACCTCCCGATCTCTGCACTACTCCTGGTGCATCCCTGACAGTAGCGCACATTGAAAACAACACTGAAAATAACATTGGGCGGTATACATCCACCACAATGTTGAATTGCTGCAGAACCCCCTGGGGACCACCAGCATTGTCTTGTGGACCATCAGTGGACCACCCATCCTCAGTTTGGTGTTTCCAACCATTCAGAAGTACACTTCATTTATGTTTTTTTTTTTTTTTTTTTTTTCACCTGGCTCTGATTATTTTGTGGTTGTCGGACCCCCTCGGGTAACTAGGTCCTGGTGTGTCTGTCTTCCTGGTTCAGTTGGACCTTGCTGCTTGACTGATGCAGGCAATTCCAGCAGCCTGTTGCTTTTTTTGGCCTGTTCCTTCTAAATCGGTAGTGCCGCCCATACTGCAAGGGTTAATTGCTCATTTAGGTCTAGGGGGCACAAAAAGCAGATTTACTTACCCAATCACACTGCTAGATCAGCATCTTCACTTCCCTGCTGCATCGGTCTAAGGTCCTGATGTTCTCAAGACCAATGGAGCGTGGTGGAGTGCCATTTGCTGCAGGAATGGAGGATCAAGTAAGTAAAGGCACTTCCCCTCTCCTAGACAAAATGAGCAGCTGACCCTTGCAGTGCAGCTGCGTTTTTACTGCCCCCCCCCCCCACTACTTCCCCTCTAGCTGCAGAGGCAATTTTCAGGGGTGTACACAGTTACAGGGGCGGCCCGTCCATTATGGGCATGGCACCCTCTATCCACGCCACCCCTATATGATTAATAGATAGATTCATGCATAGCATAAATCTATCCGCGGCCACCCCCTATTTAGCGCTTTCAGGACGCTGGGCGCATGAATTACAGCGGCGGGGGTTTTTTTTTTTTTTTTTTAAGCACCTGATAAGAGCCAGAAGCTCTAATAGGCTTCAAAATAGGGTGGACTCGTGGTGCAGAGCATTTTGCTCGGAGCCCACCCAGGTGTGTTAGAAAAGCAAATGAATATTCGCTTTTCTAACACTGAATCGCCTCTCCACCAATCGGGAAGTGCGGGTCTGATACCCGTTTCCCAATTGGCTGTCAACGTTTGATCCTGTTCTGTTTGTCTGGCATGGTGACAATAAAGGATTTTTATCTGCTTCAGCTCCGTGATGGTGTGCGGCCAATTTGAAGTTGCGGTGGCGAGCACCCCCATTAGATTGCTACTCATTACTCATCTGAACAAGTGTGCAACACTATCATTGGTCTATGATGCTTTGCTTCACAACCACGGCAGAAATTCCACTCCCTGTCACTTTTGGCAGGCATGGCGTATTCCAGTGAATGGTGCCGCTCTGCAAGTGTTCACAACTAGTTGCGGCTATGGCTTGCTAGTGCGAGGTTTAATTGGTTAAAGAAGGCCATAAGTAGGCAATACAGCGCTTTCTCACTGCCTGTCAAATGCTTTCTAAAGAGAGCGATCTGAACGAGGATCGCTGTTCAGAGAACAGAACATTTTTTTTTTTTTAATCAGTTGCAAATCTTTATTGAAATAAGCATTTACAAAAAAACTTGGCAAATCTAAAAAGCCATAAATGCAAAGAACAAATACAGAATTTGCATAGGGAAAACAAGTACATGAGGCAAAAAATTCTTATACTGTATTAGCCAATGGGTCGTAACATGAGATTACAACAGCCACGTAAAGTTTCAATGGTAATTATTACCCAAATAAAGAAAGATGGGACTAATCACGCTACAACTACCATCTGCATGTTTACCCAACCTACAAAAAAACTGGGTCTATTGAGCTGAGGCCTGGATTGTCTAGCCAGTTATCCCAATTTTTTTTCAAATTTGTTTTTGCATCCTCTATACCAGTGATGGTGAACCTTGGCACCCCAGATATTTTGGAACTACATTTCCCATCATGCTCATGCACTCTGCAGTGTAGTTGAGCATCAAGGGAAATGTAGTTCCAAAACATCTGGGGTGCCAAGGTTCGCCATCACTGCTCTATACCAATACAAACATTGTTCTAGTCAGAGTATCCCCCAAGTTCCTAATCCTTTCACCTAGAATGGGTGGGTTCTCTGATTTCCAGTGCAATCAGCTTTTGGGGCTTTAAAAAAGGCTCTTTTATAATGGCCGCCCTAGTGAATTGCATATCGGGGGGACTTTATTATACTTAGTATACACTAAATATATAGGAGCAGGGTTTGGGACTTTATATGAAACATGCAGCCATGGAGACCTCCCAACATAGATGTGTCTGGTGGGTATACCGTAATTGCGACCATATAACCTGCATAATATAATAACATGATACATCTATAATAACATAAAAAACTTTATTGCATAACATGATACTTAATATAATATGATGGCATATCAACGTAGTAGTACACAGTAGTAGCATATTGATCTAGGCTCCATCACACTATGTACTCAATATAACCTGGTCAAACACTAGCGCATCCCTTACCCAGTAATACGTCACTATGAAATACACTTTCATGTTATAATACATATATACATTTTTCATAGATTGGCTATCTTGATGTGGCTCACACGATCTTTGAGTTTCCATGGGGGTATCACTCCCTGGGACTGTTCTGTCTTGTTGGTTTTTCCATCAATGCCTTGGGGATCGCTGCCTCAGCTTCCGGGGCTGACGTTGCTCTGGCCAGCCCTTAGCTTTCCATGCCCATGCCCAGACTCCTAGTTTGTAAGTTTGAGTGGGGGACCTACCCTTGTACTTATTTTTCCTTTCGTTTTTTTTTTTTTTTATATACTTACCCAATTTGTTTACTTTTAAAATTTTTATAGACCCCTAACCTGCATCTGCTCGTGAAAAGTGGCACTTTAGCCATGAAACCCGTCGAGCTATCAGATGCTCCTTCCTTTACATCCTTAAGATTATTAATAACATTATGTTTCTTTGGATCATACCAATCTCAATTATGCTATTTACGGTGGAGACATGTTACAATGAGTCTGGCGTTTTTTTTTCATGCTACTGTGTACTTTACATTACATTATGCCATCATATTATTATGTGTTATGTAATAACTTTTTTATGCTATTATTATAGATGTATCATATTATTATATTATGCATGTTATATGGTTGCAGTTATGGTATACCCCACCTGACACATCTATGTTGTGAGGTCTCCTTGGCTGCATGTTTCATATAAAGTCCCAAACCCTGTTCCTATATATTTCCTTTGACCTCGTATAAAGTCCTAAAACCTGCTTCTATATATATCTATTGGCCTCATATAAAGTCCCAAACCCTGCTCCTATATATTTCCATTGACCTCATATAAAGTCCCAAACCCTGCTCCTATGTATTTCCATTGACCTCATATAAAGTCCCAAACCCTGCTCCTATATATTTCCCATACCCTTTTTTCTTTTCCTCATTGACTTAGTATTCACTGTTTTGAGTCTGTTTGAATATTGAAAGATAATACACCTTAAAGTATTCACCACGCCCTCCCAATAGCGGTGCTATTAGTGGCATCTCCACAATAAATTAATAAGATCCCCAATGATCCCTGTGGCATCAGCCACATAGGGGGTCTTGTGCTTTACCCATTTTGAGGAGCCTTAAGGGGGAAATCACAGAAATATATATAACTAAGTAAACCGCTGTGGTGAGCACTGTGGCACCGCCTGCAAGACAGCTTCCATTACATAAAAACACGTGCCCCTAAAGGAGAAGTAGGACCAAAGCTCTTTTGGTCCTACTTCTCCTATGGACCACAGGAGTTCTGCACTCCTTTGACCTGCATTCAGCCAACAGCGGGCTAAAGTCTGCTCTCGACTTATTCTGACTTTAATGTCGGCATCCACCCAAATGCCTGGACTGGCAGCTGGCTCAGACTTCGTGCCCCGCTGAGAGGCTGAGCCAGCTCCTCCCGCCCCCTGCTCCTCCACCCTCCTGCTCACGGTGTTCCAGTGAGCACTGGAGGGTCAGAGCAGAGATCCAGTGACTGACAGTCAATGGCTATCTGCTCACTGAAGACCAATAACTGAGCAGTCTGTGATCGCTCAGTTTTTAGGGTAGAGGCGGTGGAGGACAGACGCAGCATTGGATTGATGCTGCATCCATCTAGATGAGTATAATATATATATATATATATATATATATATATATATATATTTTTTTTTTTTTTATAATCCCAAACTCCTTTTTTAACCACTTCAATACCATGCCATAGCCGAAAGACGGCTACAGCGTGGCTCTGTTGTTCTGGGAGGATGCCTCCCGTGCGCCCCCTGGGGTGTGCATCGGGTGCTTTTTGTTGATAGATGTGTCCTTTGGACACAGCTGATTATAGATCAGGGTAAAGGGCCAATTACAGAGGCCCTTTATCATTTGACAGTTGATCATATATAAGCAAACGTGCTGGTTATTGGCATTCCTCTCCTCACGTTGCGACAGGAGAGGAGAGCTGATGACCAGGAAGTGTGACAGAGGACATTTACACGGATAATCTGTGGCCTGAATACCAGTGCAGCTTCATCGGCGGCCACCAGTGCACATCAGTGGAAAAAAAATAATAACTTTGCAAAATTTGCAAACGAAGAAAAGCTTTTTTTTTTTTTTTTTTTTTTTTTTTTTTTTCTTCAACATTTTCGGTCTTTTTTTTTATTTGTTTAGCAAAAAAACCCAACATGGATTAAATACCACCAAAAGAAAGTTCTGTCTAAAAACAAAAAAACAAAACAGTGTTGCAATTGTCTTTGAGAGTGCAACAGCGCTGAAAGCTGAAAATTGGCCTGAAAATGAAGGGGATGAAAGTGCCCGGTATTGCAGTGGATCTAAACCTAAAATTTAAAAAAATTGTGAGCAGGCAGCTCTTTATTGCAGTACAAGTTATCAAGCTATGTCTCTTCTGCAGTAACATGCACATTGCGCCTGCTCCCAGCCTTCTAATGAATGCAAAGCTCAGAGGGCATACCCCGGCTATGCCAGATTGACTGACTCCTGTGCACATCCTTGGGATGATGTCATCCCCAACTGGATAATCAAGAGACTGAACCAACCCCCCCCCCCCCAACACCCATCATTAACCCAAAAAGAAGATGACAGCGTCCGGTGAGAGGTGTAAGAGTCGCATCCCTGGAGGGTGGAGGTGAATCTTTTGCAGAGTTTAGTCCCTTTTCAAATGCAAAAAAAAGTAGTAAACGCACTCTGACGATGGGATCAATGTTGTTGCCTCTAAAGCGGAGTTCCACTCCTTTTTTTAGTTTATTAAAAGTCAGCAGCTGCAAAAAGTGTAGCTGCTTTTTAAGGCTTAACCTCCCTGGCGGTATGATTATGTCAGATTTTTGCGACTCAAAGCGGTACAATTGTTTTGCATAGAAATTTGGTGTTTTATATTGCAGGCCTGTAATTCTTAGGAATTAACTCACTTAAATGTGTCCAAACAAGAGTCTGTTAGACATCTTGGGTATGATAAAGTTTGAAACACAAAATCATAAATTATAATATAATAAATAACTATAAATAATTATAAAAAATAATATAATAATAAAATTAATTTCCCTACGATTCACTATCGCTCAATTCTGCAAGTGTTTTCTAGCTGGTCTAAAACCACTTTTGATGTAAAAGGACATTTTTTAGTTGCTATGGACATTCTCAAGTTTCCAGGCAGAAAGAACAGTAGATAATATAAAACTGCATGCAGGGCATTGGACAAAGCACTGGGGACAAAAGGGATGTGAAATGATTTCATACAGTAATGTAATCTGTAAGATTATAGTGTACTGTATGTGTTATGAATTTTCAATTTTTTTTTTTTTTTAGTCCCGAGTGTGGCTCGGGGTTACCACTAATGGTACTGAAATTTAACCCCGAGCCACACTCGGGAAAATTGCCAGGGAGGTTAATGTACATTTTAAAACCTCTCCTGAACGATTTAACTTGACAGATAGTAACCAAGGTTTAAAAAGTCAGTTTTGCCGCGTTTGCATGCCGCGTTTAGCCACGTTTGTGTTTAGAAACATTTTTTTTTTTTTTTTATAGTCAAAAATGTATCTCCATTAAAAATGCCTGTAAACGAAACGCGTCTAAACGCGAGTTACATAGTTTACAAGATATTACAGGCGTTTGGCGTTTCAAATGCCTCTGAACATCCATCCTGAACGCATTTTTTTTTTTATGCTTTCCAAAAAATGCTTCTAATTTCAACTGACTATAAGACCCCTTTCACACCAAGGGCGTTTTGCAGGCGCTATAGCGTTAAAAATAGTGCCTGCAATCCGCCCTCAAACAGCTGCAGCATTGCTTTCACACCGGAGCGCTGCGCTGGCAGGACGTCAGGAAAAGTCCTGCCAGCAGCTTCTTTGCAGCAGTGAAGGAGCGGTGTGTTTACTGCTCCTCCACCGCTGCTCCCCATTGAAATCAATGGGGCAGCGCTGGGATACCGCCGGCAATCCGAAAAAAATAAATAAAGCGGCCCGGTGTGAAAGGGCTCTAAACTACCCTGTGTACATGTACTGATAAGATAACATAGAGGAGAGTTCAGGGGCAGCTGAAAAAAAAACAAAAACGCCCAACTGCTCCTAAACGTCCGTTTACCAGCAGTGTACATGAAGCCTAATGAGCACATACTCACCTGTCCCACGGTTCACTGATGTGGCCGCCCGAAGCCTTCGCTTCTCTCCCCCCTCCTGTCCGTGGTGCGCACTACGCATGCGCGTCCTGAATGCCCGGGCAATCTTCTGGGACCTGTGACGTGTCCCAGAAGATAGCAGGGAGGGAGGGGGAGAAGAAGAGGAGTCGTCGCCTAGGCCAGTGGTTCTCAACCTTGTCCTCAAGTACCCCCAACAGGCCATGTTTTGGGAATTTCTCTTATGCCGCATACGCACGACCGGACTTTCCGGCAGAAAAGGTCCGACTGTCTTCCCGACGGAGTTCCGACGGACTTCCGACCGAACGGACTTACCCACACACAAACGGTCCAAAGTCCGTTAGTTTTGAACGCGATGACGTACGACGGGACTAGAAAAGGAAGTTCAATAGCCAGTAGCCAATAGCTGCCCTTGCATCGTATTTGGTCCGTCGGACTAGCATACAGACGAGCGGTTTTCCCGATAGAAATTGATTCCTTAGGACATATTTGAAACATGTTCTATTTCTAGGTCCGGCGGAATTTTTGAAGACAAAAAGGCTGATGAAGCCCACACACGATCGTAATATCCGACGGAATGATTACGTCTGACCTTTTCTGCTGGAAAGTCCTATCGTGTGTATGCGACATTGGATTGAAATAGCTGTCCAAAATGCCAAGCCATTGGCTCTGATTTATAGCACCTGTGCAAGATAAAGGAAAACCTGCAAACCTGGCCTGTTGGGGGTACTTGAGGACAAGGTTGAGAACCGCTGGCCTAGTAGACCAAGTGGAAGCTGGGGACCTGTCAAAACTAGGTTACCCCCCCCCCCAAAAAAAAAATGACATGCAAAATGTGGCATGTCAGGAGTGTTTAAAGCGGAATTTCCACTTTTGGGTGGAACTCCACTTTGATCTTTTTTTGTATACCGTGTGCCTTTTTAACATTTTTTTTTTTTTACTTGTTTTCTATTTTATGACTGTATCCTTGTTACAGTCACTCACCCTACTTTTATTAAAGGAATATTCTGTTTATATCTCCGGTGAATACCGTGGCATTGTTCTGGTTGAGGGGTTGATCGTGTGTGTGTGTGTGTGTGTGTGTGTGTGTGTAGGAATTTTAGTATTTTTTTTTTATCCGCCAACTTTCATGGCAAGTCCAGAAACACAAGGGAGCCATTCCAGGCCTCGTCTGTCTACGGCAGTCGGCTGTGCATTTCTGCCGAGCTTTGATCTCCTGCTCTCTCCCCATGGAGGGCTGCAGGCCTGCAGTCTGGACCTTTTCTGCAGTAATTGTTCTCAGTCTGAGCTCTTTTTACATGACCTGTCATGAGCTTCACACAGCACGTTTGCCCTTTGTTCAGGTTAAAAGGTTTCTTGGCATTTGCCTGTGGAAGGGGGGGCACGGCACTTTACAAGCGCCATCCAGACAGATCGCTCCCTACCCCCCCTACCCAGAGGTCTCTGGATAGTACACCTGCCTGGCCTCAGCTACAGACCCGGCTTAGGAAAAGGCAG
The DNA here is from genome assembly GCA_037952835.1 of Lithobates septentrionalis. Taxonomy (NCBI): domain Eukaryota; kingdom Metazoa; phylum Chordata; class Amphibia; order Anura; family Ranidae; genus Lithobates; species Lithobates septentrionalis. The sequence goes on from JBBDGP010004979.1 coordinate 13,949, forward strand.
AATTTATTTTGTGTAACTTAGAGCCCGTCTCCCGTACTGGGTCATTCCAGGGCTAAGTCTTTACAGGCAAATTTGGGTTTATTTAAATTGGAACTCCAGTCAAACTTTAAAAAAAAAAAAAATAGTTTAAACAACGTTTCTATTGGCAGAGCTGTTGAGAACTCTTTGCATAAACTGTTAAAGCTGAACTCCAGACAAATACCCTTAAGGGCTCATTTACACTTACTTCGACTCTAACACACATTAAAGTGCCTACCGCTTCAACATGTTTTATTTTTTGTTTTGATGCTTCTGTGGTGCTTTTTTGAAGCCACATTTTAAAGGGACTCAGTAGAACACCTGCGAAGTAGAACCCCCCATCTCGTTCGTACCCCATCTCGTTCGTACCCCATCTCGTTCGTACCCCATCTCGTTCGTACCCCATCTCGTTCGTACCCCATCTCGTTCGTACCCCATCTCGTTCGTACCCCATCTCGTTCGTACCCCATCTCGTTCGTACCCCATCTCGTTCGTACCCCATCTCGCTCGTACCCCATCTCGTTCGTACCCCATCTCGCTCGTACCCCATCTCGCTCGTACCCCATCTCGCTCGTACCCCATCTCGCTCGTTCCCCATCTCGCTCGTTCCCCATCTCGCTCGTTCCCCATCTCGCTCGTTCCCCATCTCGCTCGTTCCCCATCTCGCTCGTTCCCCATCTCGCTCGTTCCCCATCTCGCTCGTTCCCCATCTCGCTCGTTCCCCATCTCGCTCGTTCCCCATCTCGCTCGTTCCCCATCTCGCTCGTTCCCCATCTCGCTCGTTCCCCATCTCGCTCGTTCCCCATCTCGCTCGTTCCCCATCTCGCTCGTTCCCCATCTCGCTCGTTCCCCATCTCGCTCGTTCCCCACCTCGCTCGTTCCCCACCTCGCTCGTTCCCCACCTCGCTCGTTCCCCACCTCGCTCGTTCCCCACCTCGCTCGTTCCCCACCTCGCGCGTTCCCCACCTCGCGCGTTCCCCACCTCGCGCGTTCCCCACCTCGCGCGTTCCCCACCTCGCGCGTTCCCCACCTTGCGCGTTCCCCACCTCACGCGTTCCCCACCTCACGCGTTCGCTTGTTCAGCAGATCCCTGACTCAGTAGTAACCTCCAGCTAGGCTCATCCCCCCCCTGATTAGTAACCCCCAACTCTGCTTATTCCCCACTCAGTAGTAACTAGTTATGCACCAATATATCGACCGAAAATAATAGCGTCTTGCTGATTCGAAAAAAAGGTGCAGAAAATAGGGTAATCGGTGCCGAAAATAAATTCATATTCATTTATATTGAAATGACACTTTGCTACAATGTAAAGTAGTGAGTGTACAGCTTGTATAACAGTGTAAATTTGCTGTCCCCTCAAAATAACTCAACACAGCCATTAATGTCTCGCTTGTACCCCATCTCGCTCGTACCCCATCTCGCTCGTTCCCCATCTCGCTCGTTCCCCATCTCGCTCGTTCCCCATCTCGCTCGTTCCCCATCTCGCTCGTTCCCCATCTCGCTCGTACCCCATCTCGCTCGTTCCCCATCTCGCTCGTTCCCCATCTCGCTCGTTCCCCATCTCGCTCGTTCCCCATCTCGCTCGTTCCCCATCTCGCTCGTTCCCCATCTCGCTCGTTCCCCATCTCGCTCGTTCCCCATCTCGCTCGTTCCCCATCTCGCTCGTTCCCCATCTCGCGCGTTCCCCATCTCGCGCGTTCCCCATCTCGCGCGTTCCCCACCTCGCGCGTTCCCCACCTCGCGCGTTCCCCACCTCGCGCGTTCCCCACCTCGCGCGTTCGCTTGTTCAGCAGATCCCTGACTCAGTAGTAACCTCCAGCTAGGCTCATCCCCCCCCCTGATTAGTAACCCCCAACTCTGCTTATTCCCCACTCAGTAGTAACTAGTTATGCACCAATATATCGGCCGAAAATAATAGCGTCTTGCTGATTCGAAAAAAAGGTGCAGAAAATAGGGTAATCGGTGCCGAAAATAAATTCATATTCATTTATATTGAAATGACACTTTGCTACAATGTAAAGTAGTGAGTGTACAGCTTGTAGAACAGTGTAAATTTGCTGTCCCCTCAAAATAACTCAACACACAGCCATTCATGTCTAAACCACAGGCAACAAAAGTGAGTACACCCCTAAGTGAAAATGTCCAAGTTGGACCAAAAGTGTCAATATTTTGTGTGATCACCATTATTTTCCAGCACTGACTTAACTCTCTTGGGCATGGAGTTCACCAGAGCTTCACAGTTTGCCACTGAAGTCCTCTTCCCCTCCTCCATGACCACATCACAGAGCTGGTGGATGTTAGAGACCTTGTGCTCCTCCACCTTCCATTTGAGGATGCCCCACAGATGATCAATAGGGTTTAGGTCTGGAGACATGCTTGGCCAGTTCATCACCTTTACCCTCAGCTTCTTTAGCAAGGCAGTGGTCGTCTTGGAGGTGTGTTTGGGGTCGTTATGTTGGAATACTGCCCTGCGGCCCAGTCTCTGAAGGGAGGGGATCATGGTCTGCTTCAGTATGTCACAGTACATGTTGGCATTCATGGTTCCCTCAATGAACTGTAGCCCCCCAGTGCCGGCAACACTCATGCAGCCCCAGACCATGACACTCCCACCACCATGCTTGACTGTAGGCAAGACACACTTGTCTTTTTACTACTCACCTGGTTGCCGCCAAACATGCTTGACATTATATCAACCAAATAAATGTATCTTAAGGTTCCAGTAATCCATGTCCTTAGTCTGCTTGTCTTCGGTAAACTGTTTGTGGGCTTTTTTTGTGCATCATCTTTAGAAGAGGCTCCCTTCAAAGCCATGCAGACCAATTTGATGCAGCGTGCGGCGTATGGTCTGAGCACTGACAGGCTGACCCCCCACCCCTTCAACCTCTGCAGCAATGCTGGCAGCACTCATAAGTCTATTTCCCAAAGACAACCTCTGGATATGACGCTGAGCTCTTGCACTCAACTTCTTTGGTTGACCATGGCGAGGCCTGTTCTGAGTGGAACCTGTCCTGTTAAACCTCTGTATGGTCTTGGCCACCGTGCTGCAGCTCAGTTTCAGGGTCTTGGTAATCTTCTTAAAGCCTAGACCATCTTTATATAGAGCAACAATTCTTTTTTAAGATCCTCGGAGAGTTCTTTGCCATGAGGTGCCATGTTGAATTTTTAGTGACCAGTATGAGAGAGTGAGAGCGATTAACACCAAATTTAACACACCTGCTCCCCATTCACACCTGAGACCTTGTAACACTAACGAGTCACATGACATCGGGGAGGGAAAATGGCTAATTGGGCCCAATTTGGACATTTTCACTTAGGGATGTACTCACTTTTGTTGCCAGCGGTTCAGAAATTAATGTGTGTTGAATTATTTTGACTGGACAGCAAATTTGCACTGTTAAAGCTGTACACTCATTACTTTACATTGTAGCAAAGTGTCATTTCGTCAGCGTTGTCAAATGAAAAGATAAAATAAAATATTTACAAAAATGTGAGGGGTGTACTCACTATGTGTGTGTGTATATGTGTGTGTGTATATATGTGTGTATATATATATATATATATAATTTATTTAAATTGTCCATTTCGGTTTTGGTTTTCGGCAAAGTGCATCCTGCCGCTTCAACATGCTTTTTTTATGTGTTTTTTTTTATGCTTCTGCGGTGCTTTTTTGACGCTTTAATGAAGCTTCGCAAATGCCCCATGTGTGTTGATTTTCTGCTGTTTTAAAGGGACTCAGTAGAACCCCTGCTCAGTAACCCCAACTCTGTAATTCCCCCAGCTCACTAGTACCCCCAATTGAGCAGATCCCCAGATCATTAGTTCCCAAGCTCTTTAGTACCCTTGTTCAGCAGATCCCTGGCTCAGTAGTACCCCAGCTCTGCTGATCCCCCACTCAGTAGTAACCTCCGGCTCTTCTGATCCCCCACTCAGTAGTAACTTCCGGCTCTCCTGATCCCAGGCTCATTAGTAACCTCAACTCTGCTGATCTTCCCCACCCTTAGTAACCCCAACACTGCTGATCCCCCACTCAGTAGTAACTAGGGATGCACCGATATATTGGCCAAAAAAACTGCATTTTGCCGTTAGAAGAAGAGAGTGCCGATAATAAATTCATATTAATTTAAATTGATATTAATTGAAAAGTCGAATATAATACAATTCTGTACAAAAAAAAATATAATTTTTTTAATTGTCCATTCGGTTTTTGGCAAAGTGCATCCTGAATTTTCAGTTTCGGTGAACCACTCAGTAGTAACTGCCAGCTCTGCTGATCCCCACTCAGTTGTAACCCCCCGGTTCTGCTGATCCCCCACTCAGTAGTAACTGCCAGCTTTGCTGATGCCCCACTCAGTAGTAACCCCCCGGCCCCGGTTCTGCTGATCCCCCACTCAGTAGTAACCCCCCCCGGCTCTGCTGATCCCTCACTCAGTAGTAACCCCCCTGGCTCTGCTGATCCCCCACTTGGTAGTAACCTCCCCCCCGGCTCTGCTGATCCCCCACTCAGTAGTAACTACCAGCTTTGCTGATCCCCCACTCAGTAGTGACCTCCCGGTTCTGCTGATCCCCCACTCAGTAGTAACCCCCCGGTTCTGCTGATCCCCCACTCAGTAGTAACCCCCTGGTTCTGCTGATCCCCCACTCAGTAGTAACCCCCCCCGGCTCTGCTGATCCCCCACTCAGTAGTAACCCCCCCGCTCTGCTGATCCCCCACTCAGTAGTAACCCCCCCGCTCTGCTGATCCCCCACTCAGTAGTAACTGCCAGCTTTGCTGATCCCCCACTCAGTAGTAACCCCAGCTTTGCTGATCCCCCACTCAGTAGTAACCCCAGCTTTGCTGATCTCCCACTCAGTAGTAACCCCAGCTTTGCTGATCCTCTGGTTTGCTGATCTTCCTCTCTCTCCAGTCCCCACTCACCTCCCTCTGTTGCTATTGCTCCCAAGCTGCATACCAGGTGTGACATCTGCTAGTTTCTCCCGCCCTGGTCCCCCAGCTCTGCTGATTCTCTGCCACTCAGTCCTTTGTCTCTTTAGTCAGCTCCTTTTTTTAATCACTTTACACAATGTAAACATCCCTTGTGACAGCAAAAGCAGTGACAAGTATTCTTTATGGAGAGATCGGGGGCTTATTAGACCCTTGATATCTCCTTTTGGGCTCCAATGCAGCCGATCAGACACAGATCGGTCTGAACGTCTGCTATGTGGCCAGTCAACAAAGAGCCGGAACCGGAAGTGATGAAATAGTCGTCACTTCCAGACTCTGATGTCACTGAGTGGGGAGGAACAACTTCAGTTCCTTTCTCTGTGAGTCCGGAGATGGGTGGCGCCGGCCACACCATTACTGGGCTTCCCGATTGTTCCAGATTGCCCGGTAAAGGCAGCGGGAAGGGGGTGGTACCCCCGTCTGCCACCTGTAAAAGTATTCTAGTGGCTACTTGGCCACTCAGAGTACTTCTACTTGAAAGGGAATCGCTGGCACTAAAAAACTGATACTAGGATCCTGGTTGTAGCCTCAACAGTGGTCCTGGTATAATCGCTTCCCTACCGCGACGTATATAGACTGTGACCAAGTGGTTAAATCTCTTGAAAGTTTTATTATTTATTTATTTTTTTGCCTTTTTATAAAATCGCTGCTAATTTTTTTTTTTTTCTTTTTTGGGGAAAGCACAGTCACACAAAGGCCGACTGACCAAACGATGAAGGTTAAGCATGCACTTTGTATATTGTTGACGCTATATAAGTACCTGTGATAAATAATACATTGATGGGAGTGCCAGCTCCTATATTGCCATAACCCCTATTGTGTATGTATTTGATGGGAGTTTAGGGTTATCATGTAATGTTGTGTGTCGCAGTCTGTGCAGTATGGCCGTGTTCCATCATTCATATCTGCCTTTTTCTCTAGGCTCAGCAGCAGAGGAGTATGGACAACCTGCTGTCTGTGCAGTGCAGAGGAGGCCTGGGGAAGAGGTATAAGAGAGACCTGTGCCCCAGCCCGGAGGTGAACGGCACCAGCCCCATGTCAGAACAGGACTCCGGGATCCTGGACGTGGAGGATGAAGATGAGGAAGAGGAGGTAACGCCCCAATTATCTTTATCAATAATGTGTGTGTGTGTGTGTGTGTGTGTGTGACCACAAGAAAGGTCAGCCAGAACCAAGATGATTATTAAAGTTCTGGGTATTTTTATTCAAGTTGAGGAAGTACTTATTGGGCACATAAGTCCCTGCCCTCTAAGGCCTGTTTTTCACACAGGTTTCAGCTTGTATAAGAGCAATGTGAACAGCGAGCTTTGATAAAGCATTTGCAGAATTGTCAGCAAGCTTTGTTGAAGCTTCTAAAGTTCCGTTCAGCACCCGTTTGTAAATGTTGATCACAGATCCTAATGGAAACGCCGACTGCCACTTTAAACAAGCTGCTAGCAGGCTTCAACACTATTGAAGATTGTTGAAAGCCTGCTGAAACCTGCTAGCAGCTTGTTTTAAAGTGGCAATTAGCATTCCCATTAGAAAATATAAAAAGGCTTGGAGAAAGCTCAACAAAGCTGGCCGAAAGCTTTGCAAAAGCTTGCTGTTTACATTGCTCTTAGACAAGCAGAAGCCCGTGTGAAACCAGCCTGAGATCCCTACCTAGGCTCGTCACCTGTTCAGGATTCACCCGGACAGTTCGGGTTTTAAATCATGTGTCCGGATTTCAGTCCACCTGAAACCCGGACACATTATTCAGACCAGGCTGTGGCTCCCCAAGTAACCAAGATAGTCATACACAAATCTGTTGCCGCTGCGGGCGGCTGTTTGAGGGCAGGTTTGGCATCACTCAAGGGTGGGGTGATGATGTCAGCAAGAGCAATTTGGCCACACCCACTGGCGCACTCTGTGCGCTACATTACTACTCCACTTGGGGCACCCAAACGTGTCCCAGGTCTTTTATTATCCTATAGTGTTTACTGCAAAAATAAATAAAAAAATTGCCCTGTGCCGCAAAAGCGCTCGGATTTGACTTGAAGAAAAGGTGGCAACCCTATCCCTACCTCACACGTTTACATACAGTGGGGAAAATAATTATTTGATCCCCTGCAGATTTTGTAAGTTTGCCCACTTACAAAGAAATGAAGGGTCTAGAATTCTTTTCATAGGAGTATTTTAAATGATAGAGACAGAATATCAACCAAAAATCCAGAAAAAAACACATGATACAAATGTTATAAATTAAGTTTCAGTTCAGTGATTTAAAATAAGTATTTAATCCCCTACCAACCAACAATAATTCTAGCTCCAACAGACTGGCTACAGTATGTCCTCATGTGGTACACAGATTAGTCCTCTCAATTTAAGAAGGTGCTTTTAATGACATCTCATTACGTGTGTAAAAGACACCTGTCCACAGAATCTCTTTCTTCCATTCAAACCTCACCATCATGGGTTAGACCAAAGAGCTGTCAAAGGACATCAGGGACAAGATTGTAGACCTGCACAAGGCTGGAATGGGCTACAAGACCACCAGCAAGAAGCTTGATGAGAAGAAAACTGTTGGAGTGATTATTCGCAAATAGAAGAAATACAAAATAACCATCAATCGCCCTCAGTCTGGAGCTCCATGCAAGTTTTCACCTCATGGAGTGAGGATGATCATGAGAAAAGTGAGGGATCAGCCCAGAACTACACGGGGGGAGCTTGTGAAGGATCTCAAGGCAGTTGGGACCACAGTCACCAAAAAAAAATTGATAACACAATACGACGCTATGAATTGAAATCCTGCAGCCACCCCCCAAATGGTCCGCCTTCTCAAGAAGGCACATGTACAGGCCCCTTTTGAAGTTTGCCAATGAACATATAAATAATTCAGAGAAGGATTGGGAGAAAGTGTTGTGGTCAGATGAGACCAAAATTGAGCTCTTTGGCTTTACCTGGACTTGCTGTGTTTGGAGGAAGAAAAGTTGCTGACTATGACCCTAAGAACACATCTCTTCAGTCAAGCACGGAGGTGGAAACCTGATGCTTTTTGGGGCCGTTTCTCTGCTAAAGGTACGGGCTGACTTTGCCACATTGAGGGGCCAATGGACGGGGCCATGTATTGTAAAATCTTGGATGAGAACCTTCTTCCCTCAGCCAGAACACTGAAGATGGGTCATGGATGGGTCTTCCAGCATGACAATGACCCAAAACATACCGCCAAGGCAACAAAGGAGTGGCTTAAGAAGAAGCACAATAAGGTCATGGAGTGGCCTAGCCAGTCTCCAGACCTTAATCCTATAGAAAATTTATGGAAGGAGCTGAAACTTCGAGTTGTCAAGCGACAGCCAAGAAACCTTAAGGATTTAGAGAAGATCTGTAAAGAAGAGTGGAGCCAAAATCCCTCCTGAGATGTGTGAAAACCTGGTCACCAACTACAAGAAACGTCTGACCTCTGTGATTGCCAACAAGGGTTTCTCCTCCAAGTACTAAGTCATGTTTTGCTTGGGGATCAAATACTTAAATTATTGAACTGCAACTTAATTTAGAACATTTGTATAATTTTTTTGGGGGGGGGGGGGGGTTAGTAAATATTCTGTCTCTCATTTAAAATACACCTATGGTAAAAATTATAGACCTTAATTTCTTTGTAAGTTGGCAAACTTACAAGACATGCAGGGGACCAAATAATAATTTTCCCCACTGTACATGCAAATACATACTAGGGCCAATTTATACAAGGGCCAGTTAACCTACCAGACGAAACCCATGCAAGCACAGGGAGATCATGCAAACTCCATGCATATACTGTCCTAGCTTGGATATAGAGCAAAGATCCCAGTGCTGTAAGGCAGGAGTGCTAAATAAATCCAAAACATAGCTGTAAAAGGAGGAGGGAGGCAAATGGGTATGATTTGTAGGAAATCTCTATCTCGGCAAAACAAGGGGAGAGGACTATTAAAAGTTGGGAGTGAACAGGGGACTTGGGGCAGCTTCACACCATGAATCGCACAGGAACAGGCTGGATTCACATGCGATTTGGCTGCAGTGTGATTTCAGCCCATTCATTTGAATGGACTAAAATCGTGCCCTACCATAGCATGCACGTCTCTTGGAAACGCACTGCAACGGGATCACATGATACTTCTGAACCATGCGATTCAGTGCGGGCAACTGCGCTGCGTTTGCAATCTGCCTTTCGGTGGGGTGGGGGGGGGGACCTTAAAGTGGAACTGCACCCCCCTAGCATTAAGAATAGTCGATGTTGATTGAGAGAGGGAAGTTCCACTTTAATGTTGAACTACATTTGCATCTGTGCACCACAAAGTAAAAATGCTATTTAATTCATTTTTAATATTCAAAGCAAACTCAAAATATGAAATGTTGTTGGGTTTACATCTTCTTTAACCACTTCAGCTCCAGAAGGTTTGCAGGGAGGGAGGGGGGGGAGGTGAACTTGTGAGTGCCTGTCAAAACTGGGTACCCGCTCCCCCCCAAAAAAAGACATGCCAAATGTGACATGTCAGGGGGTAACCAGTACTTAAAGTGGAAGTTCAGTTTTTGTGTGGAACTCCGCTTTTAGTGTTTCCTGGGAGGTGTTTCTGTTAGGGGGAGGGGACTGACTGGGAGAAGAGTGAGCTCACTGTTCCTGATCACTAGCAACAGCTGATCTCTCTCTCCCTCCCCTGTCAGAATAGGGATCCGCTTGTTTACAAAGGCAGATCCCTGTTCTCACCCCAATTGCGAGTGGCCGGTGGACATCGAGTCCGCCGGACCCGCGGGCGCCCTCAATACCGCATGCACAGACCGTCATACAGGTACGTCGGTTTGCCCAACAGAGCCGCCTTGCTGCAGTACATATGCGGAAGGCGGTCGGCAAGTGGTTAAAGAGTGAGTCCACCTTAAAAAAAAAAATTATTAAAAGCCAGCAGCCACAAATACTGTAGCTGCTGACTTTTAATAAATGGGCACTTACCTGTCCTGGAGTCCAGCGATGTCGGCAGCCGAAGCCGATCAATCGCTCGGCTCTCGGCTGCTGCCGCCGCCGCCATTCTCTGTGAGGGAATCAGGAAGTGAAGCGTTGCCACTTCACTTCCCGGTCGCCTACTGCACATGCGCTAGTCGCGCTGCGCTTCCTATGTGGTCCTGCTTTCTCCTGGGACCTGTGTGTTTCCCAGGAGACAGCGCGGTGGGGGAGGGGCGTGACTCCCGCGGGAGTCTGTTCCAGGAAGTGGGTGCAAATACCTGTAGTAGACCAGTATCTGCACCCACCTCCCCCCTGAAAGGTGCCAATTGTGGCACCGGAGGGGTGGGGGGAAATCAGATGAGCGGAAGTTCCACTTTTGGGTGGAACTCCGCTTTAAGGCAGTGACAGCCGGGAGTTGCTTTTGTATCTAGCAGCTATTACAACTAATTAAAAAAATAAAAAAATATATATAAAAAAAAAAATTGAATAAAATATTAAAAATATAAAAAAAAAATACTGTACAGTGTTTATAAACACTCTTCAGACAGAATTTAGAGAAACAAATGAACATTATTGTTACTTATTATTTATTTACTCAGTCTTACTATCTGTGGATCAAAGGGGTGACCTTTGATCTACAAACAAGGTCAGTTAAAACAATCTTTTTTTTTTTTTTTTTTTCTTTTTTATAAATTTGTTCCGATGTATCCTCTTATTAACCCTTAGTTTACCTTAATCGCTACTAAAAAAAATCCCCCCTTAGGCTACTTTCACACCCAAGCCTTTTAGGCCACATTTGCGTGGGCACGGCAGCCCATTCATTTGGAAATTAAACTAAAACTCAGGAAAAAAGTTCCTGCACTTTTTTTTTTATTTAAATGCAGCCGCAGAGAAATCGCATGGTGCTTTTGCTTTGGTATTGATACTTTGATATTCTTCTGTAACGGCTGTCCCTTCTGACTTTTTCAGGCACTGGGCACAAAGGACCTGGTGGACTTTGCTCCGGTATATCGCTGCCTACACATCTACACTGTGCTGGTGAGTGCTCACACTTCATACTGGACTATAGAAATCCAACAGCAGCCGGTAACTAAAGGTTTCCACTACCAGATGAGATCATGGTGCCCACCGCACTTATATACACTAAATGGGCAATCGTGTGTGGACATCTGACCAACACTCGTATATATTAGCTTGTTAAATATCCCTTTCAACAACCACGGGTATTATTAAGGGCCCTCTGCCTTTTTTACTGCCACCACCATATGCCATACATCGGTGTCGGCGGCGGCAGGGGGGTTGTACACACATTCCTGGCAATCTGCAACTGGGTGTAAATCCTGACAAGGCAACTGTTGGCTGTCAGATAGAAGCGATCCATCGGCTGTGCAGCTGCCGGATCGCATCCACACCACACCCACCACAACTTCTGGTCTTCCCCCTGCCATGATTATTAGCCTCTGCGTGCCCATTGGTGGACCTGGGGCCGGCACGGCGGGTGCCGCTGGGTAGAAGGGAGAGAGAGATCAGTAAGTCTTCATTTGCTGATCTCTCCCCTTCCTGCTAATGACCCAGAAGCAGCGTTTAAAATGTCACTTCCAGGTTCTGGTGTCTCTTTCCCCAGCCGGTATGGCCGAGGGCGGGGGCGAGGGGAGAAGCCAATGAAGCGTGATCTGCACTACATCAGTTTAATTGGAGGACAGGTGAGACATCAGGGGGTCTTGAAGACCCCTGATGTCTCATTAAAGAGGAGCTCTAGTCTCCCCCCCCCAAAAAAATACTGTAGCTGCTGACTTTAAAGTGGATGTAAATTAGAAAGGAGATTGGGACTTTAAATGAGGCTCCCGACATTGTGGGGATATGTTGATAGAAAAACTTGTTGAATAATGTGAAGGATGTATACAATACATATCAATGGTATAGAACAAGTAAAAAATATATATTAAAAAGATCATAAAATTACACATGAAGATGCACATATGACATGGACATCAATGATACATGATAATATCAACTTGGCAACACGTGATAATATGGAAAAAATGATGAAAAAATGATGAATAATTCCTATGAATTCATATATTTACATGTCACTGGGGCGGCACTTTGCAATATAAGTAGCATGATGTAAAGTAATATGCACAAGATTGCTTGGTAGACAGTAGATTGGGTTAATTCATGATACAGGCATGTATCGGCATCCTATATGCCCGACGCGTTTCGTCTATGAACACTCATCAGGGGCGGATGCTCACGAATATCTATAAAAAATGAAGTATAATTAATCTAGTGTGGCACTGAGCATAACAGGAGAAGGCAGATTTGCCAGTCCTGGGGACTTGCATGCAAAGAGTAAGCGATGGGATATGTTGAATGTGGGACCAGGGCCAAAAGGGGGGTCCGTCCCGGGAGCTGAGGCAAAATGGGGCCGCGTGTAAATGGGGCGCGCACACAGAGCCCCCCCCAGAAGCAGGCTGCCAATCTTGATGGTGAACCAGGTTGATGAGGGGGTGGTGAACCAGGGATGGAGGCACACCACATATGTGCCTTATTTAAAGTCCCAAACGCCTCCCCTTTTTTGCATATTAAAGTGGATGCAAACCCAATTTCATGAAATTTGACCTAGGCAATAGGTGTTTAATAATCTCTCTCCAAAGCACTAAGTCCCGTGTCTTTCTGCTGTTTCGTTCCTCTGTTATCAGCATGATAACTTCTGACGAGTTCTCCGACAACCGAGATAAAACCAGGCTGAAATTTGTGTCGGGGGAGGGTCCTATAAATAGATTAGCAGAGAGCTTGTCTTGTCACAGCACAGCTCCTGCACATTCCTTCCTTCCTCTGCCTATGTGGGAAGGGGGGGGGGGGGGCGCTTTTCCTCCAATCAGCTGTCACACAGTGTATGCCAAGACTACACTCCCAGTGCTGAATGAGGACGTAAAAATTCGAACGCAATGTTAGAATTCTAAAGAATATGGAAAGCTGAAGACAGCAGATATACAAGTAAAACTTATGTAGGAAGATTTGTTTCATCTCTTTGTATCCTCTGAGGCTGTTCACTTCACTGGGTATATGTAAGGGTTTACATCCACTTATAAGAACACTTGCTTGTCCAAGGATCCAGTGTTGTCCTCATCCGAGCTGATTCTTCAATCAGTGCAGGCGCCGCCATCTTGACTAAGGGAAACTGGCAGTGTAGCCTTGCAGGCATCACAGCCAGTTTCCCGCTGCGCATGTGAGAGGTTCTGCGTTTTTTGGGGACCTGTGATTTCACATAGGGGACATTTAGTTCCCTATATGAAGAAAAAAAAAGTTTAATGAAAAAAAAAAAAAAAGTTCTACCCAATCGTGTAAGCCACACACCATGGTATATACATAGTGATTGGTCCCGGGTATGGTATATACATAGTGATTGGTCCCGGGTATGGGATATACATAGTGATTGGTCCCGGGTATGGTATATACATAGTGATTGGTCCAGGGTATGGTATATACATAGTGATTGGTCCCAGGTATGGTATATACATAGTGATTGGTCCAGGGTATGGTATATACATAGTGATTGGTCCCAGGTATAGTATATACATAGTGATTGGTCCCAGGTATGGTATATACATAGTGATTGGTCCCAGGTATGGTATATACATAGTGATTGGTCCCAGGTATAGTATATACATAGTGATTGGTCCCAGGTATGGTATATACATAGTGATTGGTGCCAGGTATGGTATATACATAGTGATTGGTCCCAGGTATAGTATATACATAGCGATTGGTCCCAGGTATGGTATATACATAGTGATTGGTCCCGGGTATGGTATATACATAGTGATTGGTCCCAGGTATGGTATATACATAGTGATTGGTCCCGGGTATGGTATATACATAGCGATTGGTCCCGGGTATGGTATATACATAGTGATTGGTCCCAGGTATGGTATATACATAGTGATTGGTCCCAGGTATGGTATATACATAGTGATTGGTCCCAGGTATGGTATATACATAGTGATTGGTCCCAGGTATGGCATATACATAGTGATTGGTCCCGGGTATAGTATATACATAGTGATTGGTCCCAGGTATAGTATATACATAGTGATTGGTCCCAGGTATGGTATATACATAGTGATTGGTCCCAGGTATGATATATACATAGTGATTGGTCCCGGGTATAGTATATACATAGTGATTGGTCCCAGGTATAGTATATACATAGTGATTGGTCCCGGGTATGGTATATACATAGTGATTGGTCCCAGGTATGGTATATACATAGTGATTGGTCCCAGGTATGGTATATACATAGTGATTGGTGCCAGGTATGGTATATACATAGTGATTGGTCCCAGGTATGGTATATACATAGTGATTGGTCCCGGGTATGGTATATACATAGTGATTGGTCCCGGGTATGGTATATACATAGTGATTGGTCCCAGGTATGGTATATACATAGTGATTGGTCCAGGGTATGGTATATACATAGTGATTGGTCCCAGGTATGGTATATACATAGTGATTGGTCCCAGGTATGGTATATACATAGTGATTGGTCCCAGGTATGGTATATACATAGTGATTGGTCCCAGGTATGGTATATACATAGTGATTGGTGCCAGGTATGGTATATACATAGCGATTGGTCCCAGGTATGGTATATACATAGTGATTGGTGCCAGGTATGGTATATACATAGTGATTGGTCCCAGGTATGGTATATACATAGTGATTGGTCCCGGGTATGGTATATACATAGCGATTGGTCCCGGGTATGGTATATACATAGTGATTGGTCCCAGGTATGGTATATACATAGTGATTGGTCCCAGGTATGGTATATACATAGTGATTGGTCCCAGGTATAGTATATACATAGTGATTGGTCCCAGGTATGGTATATACATAGTGATTGGTCCCGGGTATGGTATATACATAGTGATTGGTCCCAGGTATGGTATATACATAGTGATTGGTCCCAGGTATGGTATATACATAGTGATTGGTCCCAGGTATAGTATATACATAGTGATTGGTCCCGGGTATGGTATATACATAGTGATTGGTCCCGGGTATGGTATATACATAGTGATTGGTCCCGGGTATGGTATATACATAGTGATTGGTCCATGGTATGGTATATATGTAGTGATTGGTCCCAGGTATGGTATATACATAGTGATTGGTCCCGGGTATGGTATATACATAGTGATTGGTCCAGGGTATGGTATATACATAGTGATTGGTCCCAGGTATGGTATATACGTAGTGATTGGTCCCAGGTATGGTATATACATAGTGATTGGTCCCAGGTATGGTATATACATAGTGATTGGTCCCGGGTATGGTATATACATAGTGATTGGTCCCCGGTATGGTATATACATAGTGATTGGTCCCAGGTATGGTATATACATAGTGATTGGTCCCAGGTATGGTATATACATAGTGATTGGTCCCAGGTATGGTATATACATAGTGATTGGTCCCAGGTATGGTATATACATAGTGATTGGTCCCAGGTATGGTATATACATAGTGATTGGTCCCAGGTATGGTATATACATAGTGATTGGTCCCAGGTATGGTATATACATAGTGATTGGTCCCGGGTATGGTATATACATAGTGATTGGTCCCGGGTATGGTATATACATAGTGATTGGTCCCAGGTATGGTATATACATAGTGATTGGTCCCAGGTATGGTATATACATAGTGATTGGTCCCAGGTATGGTATATACATAGTGATTGGTCCCAGGTATGGTATATACATAGTGATTGGTCCCGGGTATGGTATATACATAGTGATTGGTCCCGGGTATGGTATATACATAGTGATTGGTCCCAGGTATAGTATATACATAGTGATTGGTCCCGGGTATGGTATATACATAGTGATTGGTCCCAGGTATGGTATATACATAGTGATTGGTCCCAGGTATAGTATATACATAGTGATTGGTGCCAGGTATGGTATATACATAGTGATTGGTCCCGGGTATGGTATATACATAGTGATTGGTCCATGGTATGGTATATACGTAGTGATTGGTCCCAGGTATGGTATATACATAGTGATTGGTCCATGGTATGGTATATACATAGTGATTGGTCCCAGGTATGGTATATACGTAGTGATTGGTCCCAGGTATGGTATATACATAGTGATTGGTCCCAGGTATGGTATATACATAGTGATTGGTCCCCGGTATGGTATATACATAGTGATTGGTCCCAGGTATAGTATATACATAGTGATTGGTCCCAGGTATGGTATATACATAGTGATTGGTCCCAGGTATGGTATATACATAGTGATTGGTCCCAGGTATGGTATATACATAGTGATTGGTCCCAGGTATGGTATATACATAGTGATTGGTCCCAGGTATGGTATATACGTAGTGATTGGTCCCAGGTATGGTATATACATAGTGATTGGTCCCGGGTATGGTATATACATAGTGATTGGTCCCAGGTATGGTATATACATAGTGATTGGTCCCGGGTATGGTATATACATAGTGATTGGTCCCGGGTAAGGTATATACATAGTGATTGGTCCCGGGTAAGGTATATACATTCTTTGGTCCCAGGTATGGTATATACATAGTGATTGGTCCCAGGTATGGTATATACATAGTGATTGGTCCCAGGTATGGTATATACATAGTGATTGGTCCCAGGTATGGTATATACATAGTGATTGGTCCCGGGTATGGTATATACATAGTGATTGGTCCCAGGTATGGTATATACATAGTGATTGGTCCCGGGTATGGTATATACGTAGTGATTGGTCCCGGGTAAGGTATATACATTCTTTGGTCCCAGGTATGGTATATACATAGTGATTGGTCCCAGGTATGGTATATACATAGTGATTGGTCCCGGGTATAGTATATACATAGTGATTGGTCCCAGGTATGGTATATACATAGTGATTGGTCCCAGGTATGGTATATACATAGTGATTGGTCCCGGGTATGGTATATACATAGTGATTGGTTCCAGGTATGGTATATACATAGTGATTGGTCCCAGGTATAGTATATACATAGTGATTGGTCCCAGGTATAGTATATACATAGTGATTGGTCCCGGGTATGGTATATACATAGTGATTGGTCCCAGGTATGGTATATACATAGTGATTGGTCCCAGGTATGGTATATACATAGTGATTGGTCCCGGGTATGGTATATACATAGTGATTGGTCCCAGGTATGGTATATACATAGTGATTGGTCCCAGGTATGGTATATACATAGTGATTGGTCCCAGGTATAGTATATACATAGTGATTGGTCCCAGGTATGGTATATACATAGTGATTGGTCCCAGGTATGGTATATACATAGTGATTGGTCCCAGGTATAGTATATACATAGTGATTGGTCCCAGGTATGGTATATACATAGTGATTGGTCCCAGGTATGGTATATACATAGTGATTGGTCCCGGGTAAGGTATATACATTCATTGGTCCAAGCTGGAACAATGTAACTATGTATTAATTATCCATACCTGGAATTCCTCTCTAACGAAGCCAATAGAAGAATGAATTGTCCTTTATATCTGACCAGCCCAGAGTGAGGTGAAATGATTTGGGATTTTCTAGGGTTCTGCCTCTTTCGGTCATTGCCTGCCTTGTCCTCCCAGTAGAGATGTCAGTCAGCTGAGATCCGCCGGTGGTAGAATTTTAGGTGAATCACGGCACTGTACCGATCCCTGGCCCCCAGCACTGCCATTCATCTGTCTCCTATGTGGGACGTTCCTTCTAGAAACACCCATCTTCACTCATTGACGCACACATGAGTCACTTTGAATGCCTGGAAGACGCGTCACTCGGGTGTCATAACATCTATTATTTTTTTCCGCTTTCTTTTATAGAAAACCATATGCTAAAGATGAACACGGTGTTAAAAATAAGCCCAACACCACCCAAATCCATACACTTTTTCGTTTTTCAGTACCCAGTATGTTCAATTCTGTATTTTTTTTCTCATGAATTTGAAGTTGGGATCTCCCCAATAGAACCTCTCTTATGAAATTCCACAGATGACGGTATCACGCTTCCCCTAAACAATGGAAAGAATTCAATGAAACCTCCGGCCTTCCCTTTAGTCTTGCACAGTTGTAGCGGCTCCTCTCCTGGACTGAAATGGCTTCCTCTGGTTTCACTGCACACTGCGAGCTTCTCACCATGTGCATTCGAAGATGCAGCAAGGCAGATAGAACCCCGCCTTATTTCCTGGCTGGAGGATGTCCAGCTTTATCTAGTGCCAGTGGTCTCCAAACTGCAGCCCTTTGCATGCTTTTATCCAGCACTTAGAGCACCATTTCATCCACCGATACCAACAATGGGACCTAATTCCACCCACTGCCACCAATGATGGGGCACAATGCCTCCAACTGCCACCAATGATGGGGCACAATGCCTCCGGCTGCCACCATTGATGGGGCACAATGCCTCCGACTGCCACCAATGATGGGGCTCTGTTCCTCCCATTACTCCAATAATGGGTCACAATTTCTCCCAATGACACCAATGATGGGGCACAATTTCTCACAATGACACCAACAATGGGGCACAAGGACACCAATGATGGGGCACAATTCCTCCCAATGATGACGCACAATTCCTCCCAGTGACACCAATAACAGGGTACAATTTCTCACAATGACATTAATGATGGGGGACAATTTCTCCCAGTGACATCAATGATGGGACACAATTCCTCCTAATAACACCAATGATGGGGCACAATTTCTCCCAGTGACACCAATGATTGGAAAGAATTCCTCCCAATAACACCAATGATGGGAAAGATTTCCCCCCTACTGGCACCAATGATGGGGTACAATGACACCAATGATGGGGCACGATTTCTCCCACTGGCACCAATGATGGGGCACAATTTCTCCCACTGGCATCAATGATGGGGCACAATTTCTCCCAATGACACCAATGATGGTGCACGATTTCATCCAATAACACCAACAATGGGGCCCAATGACACCAATGATCAGACACAATTCCTCCAATAGACACCATTGATGGGGCACAATTTCTCCCAATGGCACCATTGATGGGGCACAATTTCTGCCAATGGCACCAGTGAGGGGGCACAATTTCTGCCAATGGCACCATTGATGGGGCACAATTTCTGCCAATGGCACCAATGACGGGGCACAATTTCTGCCAATGGCACCAATGACGGGGCACAATTTCTGCCAATGGCACCAATGACGGGGCACAATTTCTGCCAATGGCACCAATGACGGGGCACAATTTCTGCCAATGGCACGAATGACGGGGCACAATTTCTGCCAATGGCACCAATGACGGGGCACAATTTCTGCCAATGGCACCAATGACGGGGCACAATTTCTGCCAATGGCACGAATGACGGGGCACAATTTCTGCCAATGGCACCAATGACAGGGCACAATTTCTGCCAATGACGGGGCACAATTTCTGCCAATGGCACCAATGACGGGGCACAATTTCTCCGACTGATGGATCACTATTCCTCCCACTAACAACAACGATTGTTTTTTTTTTTCCCCACTGATGTCCAGACCTTTTCTACTTCCAATGGCCACTGTCTGGTCCTCCTGAAGTCAGTAATCTGGCCTTTTGTTTAGAAAGTTTGAAGACCCCCTTCTCTAGTGACTACATTTCTATATACAGTGTGACCATGGAGAACGGAAGAAGCCACCACCTAACAGGAAGTTGGAACACGGCAACATAAAAAGGAATTTGGAGATTTAGAGGAGGCTGAGAACAATAGAAGGTACATTCTTTAAGTGGAACTTTAGTCAGACAATTAAGTCCTGATCAATCACTTCATGCTGGCCCCTTTTCCCAGTATATCCATGTAAAACTCAAAAAAAAATCCATGCTTAAACTGTTTAAAATCCAGTAAGGCACTCCCGCCCTGCTCTGTGCATGCTCAGTTGCTCTCTATTCTTGGCATTGTGCCTAAATCAGAGCCACTAGAGGCCGATCTGCTGACCGCTTTAAGATTTACTGTTGCTGAAGGGGGGGGGGGGGGGGGAGAGCAACAGGAACGACACACTGTGCGGAGGGATCACAGATTAGCCAAGCATATCTCCCTAAAGTGTGTACTTGTCCCAGCCGAGAGCACAATGAGAATGTCAGATGAGTAATCCTCTTTTTTTTTTTTTGTTCATACTAGTTTTTTATAGAAAATGAAGAGGTTACTAAAGTTAAGCAAATTCTCATACGACCGAATACAACTTTGAAAGTGATGTGTAATGTATTGTAATGTAGTATTTTGTTTCTGAGCATAGCATGGTCTTGGACTTTCGTTTTTTTTTTTTTTTTTTTTTTTTTGGACAAATACTGTATTGATTGATCAAAAATTACTTGTCCAGGTATCCTACCAGAAAATGTTTGTGATTTGTTCCTATAGATAATTTTGCATGAACTGTCGTGATCAGCTCTAAAAATCTGTGTACTGACGATCAGATTATTGCACGATCGTTTCAAAAGCCGCATTTTTGGTCCGATTTTCTGATCGTGTTTACTAGGCTTATAGTGTTACTAAACGCACAAGAGTAAAATCAGTCTGTATATGCTGTAAAGCATGCTTGTTATACTCGCCGTAAAACCTAAGGGGTTAATCCTCTGTATTGTGTAAAAAAGCTGTTTGATCTTGTCTTCTCTGATCCTCCCCTTCTTCCACAGTCCCCAATACATCACCTGATAAGGCAGAGCCCTAGGGGGCACTCTGCACATGCTCAATTTGGTGTGTAGTGCTAGAGTTTTTTTTTCTTGGGAGAGTGCATGTGATCAGCACAGGGCTAATCAGCACTGTCCAGACAGAAGGTCAGGGGTCCTTCAGTGTTATAGGGCAGTCAGAGGAGAATGACAACTCCTACAAGCTTTAACCAGACACTGATAAAAGTCACAAGGCTGCTATATACTGCTGATGTGAAAAAGAATTTCGCAGTGTAAATTTACTAAAATAATTGCATTTCCTGGTTCTGTGTACTGTGGGAGACCAGATATAGTGGAGGGGGGGAGCTGCTGCACACAGAAGGCTTTTATCTTAATGCATAGAATGCATTATGATACAAAACCTTTTACCTTTACAACTCCTTTAAGTGTCAGTTCTGTCTGTTGCTTTGCTTCTGTGCTATCAGCATGAACCACTTTTGACAAGTTTTCCTGACACCAAGAGATAAAAGGCTACATGGGGAGGGATCTCCAGCACACCGCCTTTGATTGACAGCCTCAGCTCTGTTCTTGTGTGCTGTGTGAAGGAGAGTGTGTGTCTCTTCCCTCCAATCAGCTCTCAGAGCTCTCCTCACTGAGCTGTGCAGAGTGCAACCTCTGCTGTCCGTCCTCTTTTTTTCTGAACTCTCAGATAAGCTGTAAATTCAGCACTTTCAGTGGCTATAGAGAAGAGAAGACTGCAGATAAACAGATACAACTTATGTAGGAGGATTTGTTTCATCTCTGTGTATCACCTGAGGCCAGTCACTACACTGGGTATAAGGAAGGGTTTACAACCACAACATTGTTGAGAATTGTTCATAAGTCCTAAAAGCGGAACTTCAGTAATTTTTTTTTTCATTTTTCCATCTATTAAATCTTCTGCCCTTGTTGTTGTTTTAACTTTGGATAGTAAAACCATTTTTTTATGCCAGTAAATACCTTATACACCCCACTTCCTGTCTCTTGTCATTAGCCTAGGCCAGGGGTGTCCAAACTTTTTTCAAAGAGGGCCAGATTTGATGAAGTGAACATGTGTGACGGCCGACCATTTTGCCTGACATTCTTTGAAACATTAAAATTTGGTCTAAGTGTGTTCGTCCGAGCATTAATACACTGCCCAACAAGAATTCTCCTGCCTTTGTGGCTGTGTGTGGTGAAGAGATGAGCTCGGGCGTGTTATTTTGGATATATACAGTATTTATTGGCGTATAACACGCACCTTCACTTTCAGAGGGAAGTTTCAGGAAAAAAACCTTACATTTTAAATAAAGAACTGTGACGCAAAATAAGGGTCAGTGCCCATGTGCAGCCCCGCCGTTGCCATGAATGCAGCAGCCTCACCATTGCCATGAATGCAGCAGCCCCGCCGTTGCCATGAAGGCAGCAGCCCCGCCGTTGCCATGAAAGCAGCAGCCCCGCCGTTGCCATGAAAGCAGCAGCCCCGCCGTTGCCATGAAAGCAGCAGCCCCGCCGTTGCCATGAAAGCAGCAGCCCCGCCGTTGCCATGAAGGCAGCAGCCCCGGCGTTGCCATGAAAGCAGCAGCCCCGCCGTTGCCATGAAGGCAGCAGCCCCGCCGTTGCCATGAAGGCAGCAGCCCCGCCGTTGCCATGAAAGCAGCAGCCCCGCCGTTGCCATGAAAGCAGCAGCCCCGCCGTTGCCATGAAAGCAGCAGCCCCGCCGTTGCCATGAAAGCAGCAGCCCCGCCGTTGCCATGAAAGCAGCAGCCCCGCCGAAGCCATGAAAGCAGCAGCCCCGCCGTTACCATGAAAGCAGCAGCCCCGCCGTTGCCATGAAAGCAGCAGCCCCGCCGTTGCCATGAAAGCAGCAGCCCCGCCGTTGCCATGAAAGCAGCAGCCCCGCCGTTGCCATGAAAGCAGCAGCCCCGCCGTTGCCATGAAAGCAGCAGCCCCGCCGTTGCCATGAAAGCAGCAGCCCCGCCGTTGCCATGAAAGCAGCAGCCCCGCCGTTGCCCTGAGCGCAGCAGCCCCGCCGTTGCCCTGAGCGCAGCAGCCCCGCCGTTGCCCTGAGCGCAGCAGCCCCGCCGTTGCCCTGAGCGCAGCTGCCCCGCCGTTGCCCTGAGCGCAGCAGCCCCGCCATGGCCATGAATGTAGCCTGATCCATGCCCATCTGCATCCTCGGAGGGGACAGGGAGAGGGGCGGGACGAGTGCCAACAGTCCTCCTATTACAGAGGCCGCCGCGTAAACGGGAAATACTCCTGTATGTACGGCACTCGTTCCGTCCCCTCCGAGGCAGCCAGAATATATATCTTTTGTGTCCCCGGCGCTCAGAGATTTGTTGGGGGCCACAAAAGATATATATGTCCAAATTACCAGGCGGGCCATTCAAAATCAGAAGGCGGGCTGCAATTGGCTCACGGGCTGGACTTTGGACATGCCTGGCCCTAGGCTTATGACGTCATGCACAGCCCTCTCTCTCACTCTCGTGAGAGTTTGCCAAAAAGGGAGGGGGGTTGAGTCATAAGAGGGCCAATGAGAGCTGCAGAGCTGGAGGTGTGCGTCTGTGTAAATCCAAGGAGTGGACAGGCAGCAGCTCTAGCTGCCCACAGTTAAAATGGCTGCAGCCAGACTCAGTGGAGGGAGATTTCTGCAGCATATTTGGCAAGTACAGAATCACAGTATATATAAAATAATATGCAAAGTGGTTGGAGGGAAGCTTCAGAATGGCAAAGATGTTTTTGTTACAGATTATGTGAGCCGACTGCAGTTCCTCTTAAAGAGTGAACAGAATAAATATGATTTGTATGATATCTGTGGACCTATATGGGAACATCGGTGAGATGATTTTAATTTTTTTTCCCCGTAGGTCCTGGGAATGTGAAGCTCCCTCGGAGGGGTGCGTGTGTTCCTGGGTTAGGAAAGTTTGAGTTTCGGTATGTCATTACAGTCCCCCGAGGGTGGGGGCTGGGGGGGGGGGCTATAATGAGAGGTTAATTTTCTTTTCTTTGTAAAGATCAGACAGGGGACACCCGGGACGTGTCGGCGCTCGCTCCTGTTTGGGTTAGTAATGTTTTCTGGTGCTGGCGGTGCGAGGGCCGGGGTCTCCCGGAGTTTACCTGTGATGTTGGCAGGTGTCTTTTCTTCTTCTCCTCTTGCACAGTTGACAGCACAGATCACCCAAAGAATTTTTTATTTCCACCCAAGTTGTATATTGTCTGTGTGTGTCAGCGTCCGATCACGTCCCCCAAGATTCACACGGACTCTCTGGCGGTTATGGGCACACTGAGGAGCGGACGATTTATTGGAGCTGCTTGGTCGTTATGAAGCTTTCACCATATTGAGAAAGCTTTGTGTGAAAATCGGAAGAACATTTTTTTTTTTTTTTTTCTTTTTTCTTTGTACAAAGCCATTTGCTGTAGCACAAGCCGATCAGTGGGTCCTGACCAATGATTTATGGCTGGGACCTGCTGATCGGCTGAGCGAATGAAAGAAGAGAGGCCCGTGTTAAGCAACACAGGGCTCTCTACAGACAGAGGTGATGTGCCGTTTAACCGGTTCAATACCGGGCCTTTTCACCCCCTTCCTTCCCAGACCAATTTTTAGTTTTTAGCGCTGTCGCACTTTAAACGACAATTGCGCGGTCATGCGACATTGTACAGAAACAAAATTGACGTCCTTTTTTTCCCCCACAAATAGAGCTTTCTTTTGGTGGTATTTGATCACCTCTGCGGTTTTTATTTTTTGCGCTATAAACAAAAGAAGAGCGACAATTTTGAAAAAAACACAATATTTTTTACTTTTTGCTATAATAACTATCCCAATTTTTTTTTTAAAAAAAAACAAATTTTTTCCTCAGTTTCGGCCGATACGTACTCTTCTACATATTTTTGGTAAAAAAAAATCGCAATAAGCGTATATTGATTGGTTTGCGCAAAAGTTATAGCGTCTACAAAATACGGAATAGATTTATGGTATTGTTAAAAAAAAAAATTATTTATTTATTTTTTTTACTAATAATAGCGGCGATCGTGACTGAGACATTATGGCGGACACATCGGACACGTTTGACACATTTTTGGGACCATTCACATTTATACAGCGATCAATGCTATAAAATTGCATTGATTACTGTGTAAATGTGACAGGCAGTGAAGGGGTTAACCACTAGGGGGCGGGGAGGGGTTAATATGTTTCCTAGGGAATGATTCTAACTGTAGGGGGAGGGGACGTACAAGGGGAGGAGACCGATCAGTGTTCCTCCGTACTGGGAACACAGATCGCTCTCCTCTGAGCTGACAGGACGTGGATCTGTGTGTGTTTACACACACAGATCCACGGTCTGGCCCGGTTAACGGGCAATCGCGGGTGCCCGGCGGACATCGCGGCCGCCAGGCACACGCACTGGGTCCCGAGCAATGCGGCGGGCGTGCGCGCGCCCCCTAGGCGGCCGGGAACCCGAGGCCGTCATATGACGTCCACCCAGGATGGGAGATCCCATCTGTGGGCGTCATTTGACTATAGGTGGGTAGGGAAGTGGTTAAAGAGGAACTGCAGTCGGCTCACATAATTTGTAATAAACATCTTTGTCATTCTGAAGCTTCCCTCAAACCACTTTGCATATTATTTTATATATATATATACTGTGATTCTGTACTTGCAGAAATCTCCCTCCACTGAGTCTGGCTGCAGCCATTTTAACTGTGGGCAGCTGAAGCTGCTGCCTGTTCACTTCCTGGATTTACACAGAGGCACACATCCAGCTCTGCAGCTCACCCCCCCCCCCCCTTTCCTGGCAAACTCTCACTACACAGAGAGAGAGAGAGAGAGTTGTGCATGATGTCATAAGTCTAGGGCAGGGTTATGCAATTAGCGGACCTCCAGCTGTTGCAGAACTACAATTCCCATGAGGCATAACAAGACTCTGACAGCCACAAGCATGACACCCAGAGGCAGAGGCATGATGGGACTTGTAGTTTTGCAACAGCTGGAGATCCGCTAATTGCATATCCCTGGCCTAGGCCAATGACCAGACAAGAAACAGGAAGTTGGCTGTATTAGGTATTTGCCGGCAGAAAAAAAAAAATGTTTTACTATCCAAAGTTGAAACAACAACAAGGGCAGAAGATTTAATAGATGAAAAAAAAAATGACTGAAGTTCTGCTTTTAGGACTTATGAACAATTCTCAACAATGCTCGACTAACAATGTTGTGGTTGTAAACCCTTCCATATACCTAGTGAGATGACTGGTCTCAGGTGACACGCAGGGATGAAACAAATCCTCCTACATAAGTTGTGTCGGTTTATCTGCAGTCTTCTCTTCTCTACAGCCACTGAAAGTGTTGAATTTACAGCTTATCTGAGAGCTCAGAAAAAAAAAGGGCGGACAGCTGAGGTTACACTCTGCGCAGCTCAGTGAGGAGAGCTCTGAGAGCTGATTGGAGGGAAGAGAGACACCCTCTCCTTCACACAGCACACAGGAACAGAGCTGAAGCTGTCAATCAAAGGCTGTGTGCTGGAGATCCCTCCCTTTCATAGATGGAAAGATAATAAAAAACGACAAGTTCTGCTTTAAGTATAAATAAAGGCAAAACTTGTTTTTTTTTGTTTTTTTTTTTTCGTTTTGGAGAGAGTGGAGAGGAATCAGAACACCTGTCAGGTTTTATTGCTGTCTGTCTCCCCATTAGGGAGATTCACCGTCTATAATTGTCCTGTTTACCATTATCATTGAAAGTGAACGTAAAAAAAAAAATCACAAATTTTGGGTTGTCCCCAGAAAAGTAATAGAGGGGAAATCTTCCAATGGGGACACAAGTTCTGGTGTCCTGGGGGTTCCCAGTAAATTCCCTTAATTTGCAGAGATTTCCTCTCACTTCCTGTTCGGCTATGGGACAGGAAGTGAAGGGAGATCTCCGCAATGGGACACAGATGGAGGGAAAAAAAAAATCTGGCGGGTTATAACCTTCCCTTAGGCCTCTTGCACACCATACTCCTGTTTGAGCATCTACTTTTTATCTACTGTTATCCCTTGTTATCTCTCGCCTTGACTATTGCAACTCCCTTCTCATTGGCCTACCTCTCCATAGGCTCCTCCCCTCTTCAGTCTATCATGAATGCTGCTGCCAGACTTATCTACCATACCAACCGCTCCGTGTCTGCCAACCCTCTCCTCCAATCCCTACACTGGCTCCCGATCACCCAGCGAATTACATTCAAAATACTAACCACAACATACAAAGCCATTCACAACTCTGCCCCGAGCTACATCACCAATCTTGTCTCCAAATATCACCCAAACCGTCCTCTCAGCTCTTCTCAAGACCTCCTACTCTCAAGCTCTCTCGTCTCCTCCTCTCATGCTCGTCTCCAGGATTTCTCCAGAGACTCTCCCATCCTCTGGAACTCGCTACCTCCACCGGTCCGGCTATCCCCCTACTCTTGCTACCTTCAGGCGATCCCTGAAAACTCATCTCTTCAGGAAAGCCTATCACATCTCTAACTAATCTTCTACCACTTCCACCAGCTCATTCCCCACAGTTACAACCTTTTGTACCACCTGCCCCACCCTATTAGATTGTAAGCTCTTCTGAGCAGGGCCCTCTTAATCCTCTTGTATTTTATTGAATTATAACTGTTTTGTCCCCCTTTTATATTGTAAAGCACTGCGTAAACTGTTGGCGCTATATAAATCCTGTATAATAATAATAGCATGAACACAAGTATGGTCAGACAGGTCTATGCTTGGTTTTCAACACCCCAGTTGAAGTCTTTGCAGTCAAAACGCGTAGGGTTACGCACTTGCCAAGCCACCTTTACTGCGCCTTTTTATTCTATTGAACTTTTTATTATCCGTTTGTTTGGATGTTGGATTCTTTCATTTCGTAAAATCTTCTAAATTTTTGGGATTTACACCATGTGGAGGCTTTTTTTCTCTTTTACACCCCAATTTAATATCATCATTTGGAGCATCGAGGCCGGTGAATTGTATCCAGGTTTCTTATTTTTCCATCAAAGAAGGAGTTGGAGTACACTGCCCTTGGAATCCGATCCATGTCCATCGAATTTTCGTTTATGCCCGTTTGATTCACCGCCGCTGGCGCGTGGATCCACGCCTTAGGGCAAGCGCGTCCAATCCCCTTATTCCTAGGCAGTGGATGCACAATCCCTGGTGTCCATTTTAATGGCAGAATATATACGAACATTCAGAGATCGCCTGATATTTATTTGCATTTTAATGTCACTTTCAACATCACCTTGAATGTTTGCTGTACTAGCATTTGGACTTTTTAGTTTTTTTTGCTGGTTTTCATTTTCTTAGGGGGACATCTTTCCCTCACTCGGCATCCAGACTCAGAGGGGAAAAGGAAGCGATTGTCTCCGCCGCTCACGGTGAGTCCGGTAAGTGGCGGAGACGACCGGAATGCGGGGGGGGGGGGGGGGGGGGGCGCCCCCGATTAAAAGTGATCTTGCACCGAATCCGCCGCAGACTCCACTTTTGTCCTAAAGAGAACCACTCGCCGTTTCTGAAAATATGGGGGTTATGGCAGCTAGCTGCTGCCATAACTACGGTGTTTAGCGCCAAAGTACCGACGTACTTACAGGTACACGTACAGGTATTCTCGGTTTGAACTTCAGCAAGCTGTCTTCACCACGTCTAGATGCCTAAATGCATTGCGTTGCTGCCATGTGATTGGCTGATTAGCAATTTGTGTTACCAAGCAATTAAGCAGGTGTACCTAATAAAGTGGCCAGTGAGTAGATTAGATTTGAACTGTGGTGGTCCTGCACTGTGTGGACTTGCTTTGACCCGCATACACTAGACGAGGTCTGAGGCCCCCTTTTTTCTTTCTGTGACAGGGTGACGATTAGTGTGTCATGGATGATGCCGGTTATGTGATGAGGAAGCAGAAAACAATTGTATAGTCCCTGTAACCGCTTGTGTTCATTGGAAGGAATGTTTTGGAATGTTCTTATTGTCCGCGACTCGCTGTTTGTCCTGGGGAGGACCAGGTCACCGTTCCTGACTCCCTCCTTTTTGTTTTTCTCCTTTTTTGGGAGGGGGGTTTGTGATAGCAGCAAACTCCTGGGAGCACCATGACCCAGATGCCATGCCATTCTCTCCCGTACTAAGGCCGCTGGTGACCCGCAGATAAGGCCGCCGCTGAGCGATGGCTCGGATCCTGTTTGCCAGCTAGAGGAAGCGGCGTCTTTTGTTTTGTGGAGGAAATATCAGGGGCACAGCCACTGTACTCGCTGCCTAATAATAATTATCAGAGCGCCCTGCTTCCGAGCGCTACCAATTGAACTTTTGCCCCCGAGGGCCTCGTGTAACATAAACATTTACAAATTTATTATTGTTTTCAACTTTTTTTTTTTTTTTTTTTACTGTGTGTAATTGACCCTGTAGTAACCTCTCTTTCTGGCTGGGGCCTGGCAGGCTTATCGATGGGGCAGAAGTTCATATATTGTACTGGGGAAGGGGGTCATCTGGCGGTCAGATTCCAGGCACCTGTAAATAAGAACGCTGCACATTATCACACAGCCGGCCCCGCAGACTTCTCCAGGAAACCCTGAACTTTGTCAGGAAGGTTAGTGAGGGAAAGCACGGGGAGAGAGGAGGTCAGACCTGGGTTAATGGAGCAAGCACTGTGACTGCTGAACTTGAAGCTGCCTTGTAATATATATATTATATATTTGTTTGCTGGCAGGTGTGTGTGTGAAGACCTGACTCCTATTGCACTGGGAAATCCCTTTTCTGTGGGTTAAAGCCTAATGCCGCGGACACACGAGCGGACTTTACGGCAGACTTTGCCCGGCGGACTGGATTTCGTCAGACAATTCGATCGTGTGTGGGCTCCAGCGGACTTTGTTTTCTCAAAAGTTGGACGGACTTAGATTTGAAACATGTTTTAAATGAATCCGTCGAAATCGAGTCCAGTCGAAAAGTCCGCTCGTCTGTATGCTAGTTCGACGGACAAAAACCCACGCTAGGGCAGCTATTGGCTACTGGCTATGAACTTCCTTGTTTTAGTCCGGTCGTACGTCATCACGTACGAATTCGACAGACTTTGGTGGATCGTGTGTAGGCAAGTCCGTTAATTCAGAAAGTCCGTCGTAAAGTACGTCTCAAAGTCCGCTGGGCAAAGTCTGCCGTAAAGTCCGACCGTGTGTGCGCGGCATGACTCCGGGCACAAGGGAATTAAAGGTTCTCCCCTACTAAGGCCGCTGGTGACCCGCAGATAAGACCACCACTGATGGCTCAGATCCTGTTTTTTAAATGACATGTTATACATACCTGCTCTGTGCAATGGTTTTGCAAAGAGCAACCCCAATCCTCCTCCTCCTTTTTTTTTTTTTTTTTTTTTTCTTTTTTTTTTTTTGGTCCTTCACCAGCATTCCTGGTTCCACCCCCCCTGGAAAGTTCCCCCCTATAGCAAGGCGCTTGTTATGGGGGGCACTTATACGGGGCTCTATCCCGAGCCAGGCTCTTGACACGCAGCGTGCGGCTCTGCCTCCCCTGTCCTTTGCTCACCGGCTGTGATTGACAGCAGCAGAAGTCAATGGCTCCCACTGCTGTCTCTGAGCCTACAGCCGTGGCCAAAGGTTTTGAGAATGACGCAAATATTAATTTTCACAAAGTCTGCTGCCTCAGTGTTTATGATGGCAATTTAATTGCAAAGTCCCTCTTTGCCATGAAAATTAACTTAAAGGGGTTGTAAAGGTAATTTTTTTTTTTTTTTTAAATAACAAATATGTTATACTTACCTTCACTGGGCAGCTCGTTTTGCACAGAGTGGCCCCGAACCTGGTCTTCTGGGGTCCCTCTGCGTCTGTTTCGGCTCCTCCCCGCAAGGACTCACCACCTTAATGCGAGCTCCCTCGCATGGTGGTTAGTTCTTGCGGGCGCACTCCCGTGATACAGCCGGAGGCTATAGCTGCTCAATGTATCACTCGGCCCCGCCCCCCGGCGTGCCGCGTCATTGGATGTGATTGACAGCAGCGCGAGCCAATGGCTGCGCTGCTTTCAATCCATCCACTGTAGCCAATCGGCCGCCAGGCCGAGCGGCGAAATTGATGTCGGGAGCAAACGCGGGACTTTCGAGGGGTCAGGTAAGTAAAACGGGGGGAGGGGGGGCTGGGGGCGGTGGTATTGTCGGAAGTTTTTTCACCTTAATGCATAGAATGCATTAGGGTGAAAAAACTTTTACCTTTACAACTCTTTTAATCCCCCAAAAAAACATTTCCACTGCATTTAAGCCCTGCCACAAAAGGACTCGCTGACAACATGTCGGTGATTCTCTCGTTAACACAGGCCAGTCAGTGTTGATGAGGACAGGGCTGGAAATCACTCTGCAATGCTGATTGAGTTAGAATAACAGACTGGAAGCTTAAAAGGGAGGGTGGTGCTTGAAATCTTTATTCTTCCTCTGTTAATCATGGTTACCTGCAAGGAAACACTGTGTGCAGTCATCATTGCTTTGCACAAAAAGGGATTCACAGGCAAGGATATTGCTGCTACGAAAATTGCACCTAAATCAACCATTTATCGGATCATCAAGAACTTCAAGGAGAGAGGTTCAATTGTTGTGTAGAAGGCTTCAGGGCGCCCAAGAAAGTCCAGTACGCGGCAGGACTGTTTCTTACAGTTAATTCAGCTGCGGGATCACCGCCAGTGCAGAGCTTGCTCATGAATGGCAGCAGGTAGGTGTGAGTGCATTTGCTTGTACAGTTAGGCGAAGACTTTTGGAGGATGGTCTGGTGTCAAGAAGGGCAGCAAAGAAACCACTTCTCTCCAGGAATAACAGCAGGGACAGACTGATATTCTGAAAAAGGTACAGGGATTGGACTGCTGAGGACTGGGGTACAGTAATTTTCTATGATGAATCCCCTTTTCAATTGTTCTAGGAAAAAAAACTTGTCTGGAGAAGAAAAGGTGAGCTCTACCATCAATCCTGTGTCATACCAACAGTAAAGCATCCTGAGATCATTCATGTGTGGGGTTGCTTCTCAGCCAAGGGAGTGGGCTCACTCACAATTTTGCCTAAGAACACAGCCATGAATAAGGAATGGTACAAAAACATCCCCCGAGAGCAACTTCTCCCAACCATCACAGTTTGGTGAGGAACAATGCCTTTTCCAGCATGATGGAGCCCACCTTGCCATAAGGCAAAAGTGATAACTAAGTGGCTTGGGGAACAAAACCTCGAAATTTTGGGTCCGTGGCCAGGAAACTCCCCAAACTTAATCCCATTGAGAACCCGTAGTCAATCCTCAAGAGGCGGGTGAACAAAAAAACACCCTGCAAACTCTGACAAACTCAAAACATTGATTATGCAAGAATGGGCTGCCACCAGGATGTGGCCCAGAAGTTGATGGACAGCATGCCACGGCGAGTTGCAGAGGTCTTGAAAAAGAAGCATCAACCTTGCAAATATTGACTCTTTACATAAATTTGTCAATAAAAGCCTTTGACACTTATGAAATGTTTGTAATTATACTTCAGTATACCATAGTAACATCTGACAAAAAGATCTAAAAACACTGACGCAGCAGCAGCAGACTTTGTGAGAATTAAAATTTGTGTCATTCTCAAAACAGCTGTATAAGGCGTGGGAGCATTGCTGTTCTCGTGCGCAGTGTTAGATCAAGATTGGTCTTGAGTAAGTATAAGGTGATCTGCACAGAGAAGAATTTTTTATCTTAAAGTAATTGTAAGGTCTCTCTTTTAAAAAAAAAAAAAAAAAAGACAAACAAACCTGCTCTGTTGCAGTGGATTTGCACAGGGCAGCCCGGATCCTCCTCTTCTTGGGTCTCTTGTGTGATCCTGGCACCTCCCTCCCGTTCAGTGCCCCCCACAGAATGCAGCTTGCTATGGGGGGGGGGGGGGCGCCCGAGCCAAATCACAACTCCGTGTGTCTATTCAGACATGGAGACCCAATCTGGCCCCGCCCCCTCTCTCCCTTGATTGGCTAGCTGACTTTGACAGTAGCGGCAGCCAATGGCGCCAAGTAGGAGGGAGAATCTCGGACTGCTGAGGCACTCGTGGACATCGCTAGACAGAGAGGGACCTTAAGTATTAGGGGGGCTGAGGGGGGCTGCTGCACACAGATTAAAACATTTATTAAAATGATAAAAAGAAACAACTCACAAGCAATAGGTGGAAGGGGCACAACATAAAGTGTACCGACAGCCAGCATGCGACTTTAGGATGAGCGATGCCTTCCAAAGATCGTGGAGAGATGCATACACATCACAATCAGCTAACGCGTTTCGAAGGGAACGTCCCTTCTTCGTCAGAGCTATGCAGTGATCCCTCCTTCCCTCAAGAGGGAGGGATCCCCTGAGGGGAAGGAGCCCCATATCACATCCTTGTTTTATTGACACTCAGGCATTTATAAGGGGTGACTGCTGAAGGAGGGATCACTTACAGATACAAGCGGCCCTTTTGAGGACAATCATGAGGCTGATGCGGCCCACAATGAAATTGAGTTTTACACCCCTGCCCTAGGAGAAGCGCTCTCCTGGGGGGTCCACCTTGCGGGCGCGCTCCCAAATCAAGCATTTGTGTCCATAGCATCAGGTTACCCCCAGGGAGAAGCGCTCTCCGGTGGGATTACCTTGCAGGCATGCTCCAGCATTCGGCGTCCATAGAGGCAGAATGCAGGACTCGGCCCCCGCCCCCCATCACCCGTGTCATTTGGATTTGATTGACAGCAGCGGGAGCCAATGGCTGTGCTGCTATCAATCTATCCAATCAAGAGCCGAGACAACGGGCAGAGGGGAAGAGCGCGTCTCCGGCGGGGGCAATACAGGACTCAGGTGAGTGAAACTGGGGGGGCTGGACAGTGACAGACTTTTTTCACCTTTAATGCATAGGATGCATTAACCACTTCAGCCCTGGAAGGATTTACCCCCTTCCCGACAAGAGCATTTTTTGCGATTCGGCACTGCGCCACTTTAACTGACAATTGTGCGGTCGTGCGACGTTGCACCCAAACAAAATTGATGTCCTTTTTTCCCACAAATAGAGCTTTCTTTTGGTGGTATTTGATCACCTCTGCGGTTATTATTTTTTGCCCTATAAACAAAAAAGAGCGACAATTTTGAAAAAAAAACCAATTTTTTTTTACTTTTTGCTATAATAAATATCCCCAAAAAATATATATATAAAAAAAAAAGTTTTTCCTCAGTTTAGTCCTATATGTATTCTTCTACATATATTTGGCAAAAAAAAAAAAAAATCACAATAAGTGTATATTGATTGGTTTGCGCAACAGTTATAGCGTCTACAAAATAGGGAATAGTTTTATGGCATTTTTATTATTAATTTTTTTTCTTTTTATTAGTAATGGAGGTGATCTGCGATTTTTATCGTGACTGAGACATTATGGCGGGCACATCGGACACTTGACACTATTTTGGGACCATTGTCATTTATACAGCGATCAGTGCTATAAAAATGCACTGATTACTGTGTAAAAGACACTGGCAGGGAAAGGGTTAACCACTAGGGGGGTGATCAAGGGGTTCAGTGTGTACTAGGGAGTGATTCTAACTGGGGGGGGGGGATGGGCTACTACTCACATGACAGCGATCACTGCTCTCAATGACAGGGAGCAGTAGATCCCTGCCGTGTCACTAGGCAGAATGGGGAAATGCCTTGTTTACATAGTTCTTCCGCTCCGTGACACGATCGCAGGCACCCGGCGGACATCGAGTCCGCGGGACCTGCGATCACAGTCACGGAGCACACGGCAGGCGCGCGCCCACAATGCCGCATCTTAAAGGGGACGTACCTGTACGCCTATTTGCCCAGCCGTGCCATTGTGCCGACGTATATCGTCATGCGCTGGTCGGCAAGGGGTTAAAGTGAAGAAAACATGAGGGTTTACAACCTCCTTAAATAATGAGAAATCTGGGAAGATGCTCATAATTCTGAAGCCCCAGTCTGGTGGAGAACAACCTACTGAAGCTGACCTCCATCCTTCCCTTCAGTCTTGCACAGTTGTACAGGATCCTCTTCTGTACTGAAATGGCTTCCTTTGATTTCACTGCACACTACAAGCTTCTCACAATGTGCATTAAAAGCTGCAGCAAGTCAGATGGAGCCCTCCTCATTTCCTGGCTGAAGGACATCCGCTATCGTCCACAACCTGACTGTCCCTGGCCTGCCCCTTTCATTCAATGAAATTCACTTCAATCACGAAGGCTCATCTTCATATGGCCAGTGTTACCTAGGTAGGGTGGTCTGCTCTTTTCAGGAGTCCACGTTGAGCCCGTCCAATCAGACACCATCTGCCTACATTGCAAAGAGAAGCACAGAAACCAAATGATTGAAAATGATGAAAACACAAAAAGATTTTATTTAATAATCTCATTAGCGTGTTGATAGGGGGGGGGGGGGGGGGGCGGAGATGACTCAAGGAAGGCATATTTTAAGCAGATTAAACTTGTTGGGGACTGGTTGGCTTTCTTGATTGTACCTGTGTGAAGTACTACTACCCTGTTTCCCCAAAAATAAGACCTAGCGTGATTGTCGGTGATGGCTGCAATATAAGCCCTACCCGCCAAATAAGCCCTACCCTGTTTCCCCAAAAATAAGCCCTACCCTGAAAATAAGACCTACAAGAATTTTAACTAGAGCTTATTTGGGGGGTAGGGCTTATATTGCAGCCATCACCGACAATCACGCTAGGTCTTATTTTCGGGGAAACGGGGTATGTGTGGGTACTTGTGACCGAGGAAATCTGTGCTATTAGGCTCCCTTCACACTGAGGCCATTTTCAGGCGTTTCAGCACTAGACATAGCGCCTGTAAAGCGTCTGAAAACTGCCGCCCGAATGTGAAAGCCCGAGTGCTTTCACACTGGGGCGGTGCGCTTGCGGGACGTTAGAAAAAGTCCTCCAAGCAGCATCTTTGGGGTGGTTTGGGAGCAGTGTATACACCACCCCCCAAAACGGCATGCCCATTGAAATTAAAAGCGCCCAGCTAGCGTCCTTAAACAGCCATAAAGTGCCGCTAAAACAAGCGGCGCTTTAGCGCTACCGCAGCCCTAGTGTGAAAGTAGCCTAATGCCGCGTACACACGATCAGAAATTCCGCCAGCAAAAGACCGATGTGAGCTTTTGGTCGGAAAATGCGACCGTGTGTACGCTCCATCGGACTTTTGCTGGCGATATTCCAGCCAGCAAAAGATTGAGAGCATGTTCTCTATTTTTTGGTCGCGAAAAGTTCCTATCCGAAAATACGATCTTCTGTATGCAATTCAGACGCGCAAAAAAATCACGCATGCTCGGAAACAATTTGACGCATGCTTGGAAGCATTGAACTTCATTTTCTCGGCTCGTCGCAGTGTTGTACGTCACCGCGTTCTTGACGATCGAAAGTTCCGAGAACTTTTGTGTGACCGTGTGTATGCAAGCTTGAGCGGAATTTTTTCTGAAGGAATTTCTGATCGTGTGTATGGGGGCATAAGAAACCACAAGAACTTCTCCTATCATCTATTTAGCTTCATATTAATTATCTTGATAGTCCGAATTTGTTGTTTTCATTAATGATTTCAGTGCTGACATAGCGGTTGCTGCCCTCAGTCCTCACTGTTTCTCAGCTGCTCTGTGGGTGAGAGAGATGCCAGATGTGGCCCCCTGAGCCGTCTATCTGCCCATCTCCTGCTCTGCTCCATGCCTGTAAACACCAGTGTGAGATCATAGAGGACAGGCCCGGCTCAGATACTTTGTGCTAGGCAGCGATAAGGACACAGGAAAAAAACCATTAGGAGGGCAGTGGCCTTTGATAACCCACAGTCTGCTACGTGCTAATGGGACGGCTACTGTTCCCTGGAGGACACCAGCGCTGTGAACTTGTTATGTTGTCCTACTAAGTGCTTGTGTGACCCTCGTGACCCCGAAAGAAACATGGAGCAGATTGAGTTATATGCTCCTTGTTCTCGGGGAAAGGACTAATGGGTTGTATTCCTTCTCTTACTTCACCTTCTCTGGAGGCTTCGGAGAAATGCCACTGAGCTCTGCCTGTTTTATAAAGACCCGTGAAACCATTGCTTTTGGTTTCATCTCGCCCCGCTCTGGTTCTCCAATAGGTTTCTCTATAGTAACTTCACTTTTAAAAAAAATAAGGAAAGTTCCTTCTCCTTTTGCTAACCTTATGTGAGTTATGTACTATTTAGGATGGTGCAAATTATCAACAAGCAGCAGAAAAAATAGTTGAGTTCTCTATCGATATCTGTCTACAATATAGATTATATTACAGCGAGGGAAAAATAAGTATTTGATCCCCTGCTGATTTTGTACGTTTGCCCCACTGACAAAGAAATGATCAGTCTATAATTTTAATGGTCGGTTTATTTTAACAGTGAGAGACAGCATAACAACAAAAATATCCAGAAAAACGCATTTTTAAAAAAGTTATAAATTTATTTGAATTTTAATGAGTGAAGTAAATATTTGACCCCTTCGCAAAACATTACTTGGTGGCAAAACCCTTGTTGGCAATCACAGAGGTCAGACGTTTCTTGTAGTTGGCCACCAGGTTTCCACACATCTCAAGAGGGATTTTGTCCCAACTCCTCTTTGCAGATCCTCTCCAAGTCATTAAGGTTTCGAGGCTGACGTTTGGTAACTCGGACCTTCAGCTCCCTCCACATATTTTCTATGGGATTAAGGTCTGGGGACTGGCTAGGCCACTCCAGGACATTTATGTGCTTCTTCTTCTTAAGCCACTCTTTTGTTGCATTGGCCGTGTGTTTTGGGTCATTATCCTACTGGAATACCCATCCATGACCCATTTTCAATGCCCTGGCTGAGGGAAGGAGGTTCTCACCCAAGATTTGACGATAAATGGCCCCGTCCATCGTCCCTTTGATGCAGTGAAGTTGTCCTGTCCCCTTAGCAGAACCCCCCCCCCCCAAAGCATAATATTTCCACCTTCATGTATGATGGTGGGGATGGTGTTCTTGGGGTCATAGGCAGCATTCCTCCTACAAACACGGCGAGTTGAGTTGATGCCAAAGAGCTTGATTTTAGCCTCATCTGACCACAACACTTTTACCCAGTTCTCCTCTGAATCATTCAGATGTTTATTAGCAAACTTCAGACAGGCCTCTACATGTGCTTTCTTGAGCAGGGAGACCTTGTGGGCACTGCAGGATTTCAGTCCTTCACTGTGTAGTGCGTTACCAATTGTTTTCTTGGTGACTATGGTCCCAACTGCCTTGAGATCATTGATAAGATTCTCCCGTGTAGTTACGGGCTGATTCCTCTGATCTTTGAAACTCCACGAGGTGAGATCTTGCTTGAAGTCCCAGACCGAGGGAGATTAACAGTTAATTTATTTTGTGTTTCTTTTATTTGCGAATAATCACACCAACTGTTGTCACCCTCTCACCAAGCTGCTTGGTGATGGTCTTGTAGCCCATTCCAGTTTTGTGTAGATCTACAATCTTGTCCCTGACATCCTTGGACAGCTTTTTGGTCTTGGCCATGGCGGAGAGATTGGAATCTGATCGATTGCTTCTGTGGACAGGTGTCTTTTTATACAGGTAGCAAGCTGAAATTAGGAGCACTCCCTTTAAGAGAGTGCTCCTAATCTCAGCTCGTTACCTGTATAGAAGACACCTGGGAGCCAGAAATCTTGCTGATTGATAGGGGATCAAATACTTATTTCACTCATTAAAATTCAAATCGATTTATAACTTTTTTGAAATGTGTTTTTCTAGATATTTTTGTTATTCTGTGTCTCACTGTTGAAATAAACTTACCATTAAAATTATGGACTGATCATTTTGTTTGTTAGTGAGCGAACGTACAAAATCAGCAGGGGATCAAATACTTTTTTTCCCTCACTGTAGGTGCTTTTCATTCGAATTTACTAAAAACTGAGGGACAGTAGCGATGTTAAAATGCAAATAATACAGCACACCTTACTAATATCTGCTACTACAGCAAGTAACAAAACTTAAAGGAGAAGTACAGCCAAAGCTCGTTTGGCTGTAATTCTCCTGTGAATCACAGGAGTGCAGTTCGTTCTGCACTCCTGTGACCTGTTTTCAGCAGACAACGGGCTGAAGTCACAGAGTCGGTCCAGCCTGGAGCAAGAACGTGACAATGTGGTCGGGATCCACCCACAACCCTGGACCAGCATCTGGCTCAGCCTCTCGGCGAGCCGCTAAGAGCCTGAGCCAGCCACTCCCACCCCCTCACTGGAGCGCGTGGGGTGGGGGGGCTAGAGCAGAGAGAACCAGTGATCGACAGTCACCAGCTCTCTGCTCATGGAGCTGTGAGAACTGAGCGATCGGCTGTCTTAGAGTCGGGGGGGGGGGCTCAACCAATGATTCTTGGGGGGAAAAAATGCCGAACTTCTCTTTTAGTCTCTTAAAAATGTGTCCATTTGTATGAAGAAGTAACAGATGAAATAAAGTATTTGAACTGTGTCAAAAACCATGAAAAGGTGAACCAGCACCCTGTACTCTCACCTAGTCCCCAAGAGTCCCTGTTACTCTCTGTGTGATAAACGGTCAGTGCCCACATTGCTGGTGCAGCAGTACAAGGATTTGAAAGCCACACTTTTCTTCTGCCTCTTTCCTTGGGATTTTCAGGACGGAGCAGAGCGGTTCTGATTGGTCACTTGCTGACATGTTTCAGAAATATCACAAACCTCCATAATGTGATTTGTAAAGGTAAAAAGAAAACAAAAAAAACCCCCACATTTATACTTACCTGCTCTGCGCAATGTAATTGCACAGGGTGGCCATGAACCTCTCCTCTTTTCGGGTCCCCCGCTGGCGCTCCTAGCCCCTCCCCTCTGTTCAGTGCCCCCATGGGAAGCTGCTTCCTCTGGTGGCACTCATGCGTGCTCGCCCCTGAGCCCCCCGCTGCTACGTCTATTGACACAGGCAGCAGCCAGCCCCCTACTTCCTCTTCACTGGCTTTAATTGACAGCACTGGGAGCCAAGAATTTTAATCAAGAACATTAATGATTTCTGTGCGTTGGTGTGTATAACCTTTATGACATCTATTTCTAAGTACTGGGATAGGCCACCCAAAACAATTGCTGAAATCCCTATATTAGTGAGAAATGGCAGTGTGTACTTTTTTACTGTAGTAAGCTCATTATTATTTACTGTAGTTTAACCCCTGGTATCTTTCTAGTTCTACAGCACTCTAATCTGGTTTATCATCGATGTAGAACAAATACATCTTAGGGGGTGCCAATAGTTTGATCTCTGACACCAGAAAATTGCTGTAAGACTTTGTTCACACCTGGGATCCAATTTTGGGATCCAATCTTTGGGGTTCACACTGGCTGTACATATCCAGAATAAAAAGTCACTTTCCACTGCATTAGTCTTATCTTGATCATGTCCAGTTGCTTAATTGCTGTTTGTAATGATCTTGTCTTCTTATCTCAGGGTTCACGAGAGGTCTTTGAGAACTACTACCGGAAACAGAGGAGAAAGCAAGCCAGACTTGTGCTCCTGCCACCGTCCAACATGGTAACTTCTTTGGATAGTTTGCAAGGGTGTTGATTAGTACATGAGCTGTGTAGAATATTTGAGGGCTGTACATTAGCTGTGTAGGTGGTTTGAGTGTTGTCCATTGGTACATGAACTATGTGGGGTCTTTAAGGGGTGTTCATTAGTACATGAGCTGTGTACAAGGTTTGAGGCGTGTCCATTAGTACATGAGCCGTCTAGAAAGTTTTAGGGGTGTCCATTAGTACATGAGCCGTGTAGAAGGTTTGAGAGGTGTCCATTAGTACATGAGCTGTGTAGAAGGTTAGATGGGGGCCATTAGTACATAAGCTGTGTAGAAAGTTTGAGGGGCGTCCGTTAGTACATGAGTCATGTAGAAGGTTTTAGGGGTGTTCATTAGTACATGAGCCGTGTAGAAGGTGT
Organism: Lithobates septentrionalis; assembly: GCA_037952835.1. Taxonomy (NCBI): domain Eukaryota; kingdom Metazoa; phylum Chordata; class Amphibia; order Anura; family Ranidae; genus Lithobates; species Lithobates septentrionalis. The sequence continues at coordinate 54,498 of JBBDGP010004979.1, forward strand.
GAGGGGGTGCCCATTAATACACGGACTGTGTAGAAGGTTTGAGGAGTGTTTATTAATACACGAGCTGTGTAGAAGGTTTGAGGGGTGTCCATTAGTACATGAGCCATCTAGAAGTTTTGAGCGGTGTCCATTAAATACATGAGCCATGTAGATTGTTTGAGGGGGTGCCCATTAATACACGGACTGTGTAGAAGGTTTGAGGAGTGTTTATTAATACGTGAGCTGTGTAGAAGTTTTGAGCGGTGTCCATTAAACACATGAGCCATGTAGATGGTTTAAGGGGGTGTCCATTATTACATTAGCCGTGTATAAGGTATGAGGGGTGTCCATTAATACATTAGCTGTGTGTAAGGTATGAGGGGTGTCCATTAATACATGAGGCATGTAGAAGGTTTGAGGTGGTGTCCATTAATACGTTAGCCGTGTATAAGGTATGAGGGGTGTCCATTAATACGTTAGCTGTCTGTAAGGTATGAGGGGTGTCCATTAATACATGAGGCATATAGAAGGTTTGTTGGGTGCCCATTAATACCTGAGCTGTGTAGAAATTATGAGGGGTATTCATTAGTACATGAGCCGTGCAGAAGATTTAAGGGGTGTCTATTAGTACATGAGTGGTGTAGAAAGTTTGAGGGGTGTCCATTAGTACACGAGCTATGTATAAGGTATATGGAGTGCCCATTAATACATGATTCTTGTAGAATGTTTTAGGGGTACCCATGAATGAGTAATGTAGAATTGGTTTCCATTAGTACATGAGCTGTGTAGAAGGTTTGAGGGGTGTCCATTAATTCATAAGCCATGTGGAAGGTTTGTGGGGTGTCCATAAGTACATGAGCTGTGCAGAATATTTAGGGGGTGTCTATTAGTACACGGACGGTGTAGAAAATTTGAGGGGTGTACATGAGCCATGTAGAAGGTTTGAGGGGTGTCCATTAATACATGAGTCATGTAGAAGGTTTAAAAGCTGTCCATTAGTAGATGAGCCATGCAGAAGATTTGAGGGGATGTCCATTAATAGAAGGTATTAGAGGTGTCCATTAATACACAAGCTGTGTACAAGGGTTTAGGGGTGTCCATAAGTACATGAGCCGTGCAGAATATTTAAGGGGTGTCTATTAGTACATGGATGGTGTAGAAAGTTTGAGGGGTGTACATTAGTACCTGACCCATGTAGAAAGTGTGAGGGGTGTCCATTAGTACATGAGTTGTTTAGAAGGTTTGAAGGGTGTCCATTAGTACATGAGCCATGTAGAAGGTATGAGGGGTGTACATTAGTACCTGAGCCATGTAGAAAGTATGAGGGGGTGTCCATTAGTACATGAGTCATGTAGAAGGTTTAAAGGGTGACCATTAGTAGATGAGCCATGCAGAAGATTTGAGGGCATGTCCATTAGTACATTAGCTGTATAGAAGGTATTGGGGGTGTCCATTAATACACAAGCTGTGTAGAAGGTTTGAGGGATGTCCATAAGTACATGAGCTGTGCATAAAGTTTAAGGGGTGTCTATAAGTACCTGAGCCATCTAGAAAGTATGAGGGGTGTCCATTAGTACATGAGCCATGTAGAAGGTTTGAGGGATGTTCATTTGTACATGAGCTGCATGGAGGATTGTCCATGTGCCCGCAAGTAAATGGTATAGAAACAGACCTAAATTCAAACCTATGGTGTGAAAAGGGTGATCACAGAGTAGAAAATCATACCTTTCATCATAAAAGCTGGATCCTGGACCTGAATGGCGAGACAACCAATGAGTCGTGTGATTTCTATCGAAAGAATAGAGCACTGTTCAGCCAGGCCCAATGACTGGCCAACTGTGATGGAGTCTGGGGGGGGGGTGTTTAGGAAGTGTGCCAAAGGGAGAGATCACAGGAAAGCAGATTTATAGTATAGTGAGCAAACAGGTGACGGAGAAAGCTGTACAAATTCTGTTGTCACCCCCCCTCGGCTATACAGTATGGCAGGATTGTGTGAATCACAAGACTGTCTGAACAGATTTTGTATAAAATAGCTTGTGTATTTCGTTTTCCATGTTTTTATTGAAGTTTTTTTTTCAAAAAAATAAGAATTGCAAAGAATCCTATACATTTTTCAGGTTTCTGACAATAGGGTAGGAACATGAAAGCGAAACTTGATCTAATCAATGTATACAATGTCAAAAATGTATAATAGAACCAAACAGACTTTGTGTATTAATAAATCTCTAGCAAAGTAGTGATATTGGTCATGTCACCAGAACTTCCAGGCACCCCAGTGGGAGCAAACTGTAGCTTGTGTGTTTATAGAGATATTGCCATTGATTTTTTTTTTTGCGCTATATTTGCACACTTTATTAAAGGATCAGGCAGCCCAAAACATATTTCTATTTCCAACCGGTGGAGAGAGAAATCACCTCACAGTTCCTTCTATTTCTCGCGGGCCCTATTGGTAAGATTTCTACACTGACTTCTTTGGTCTGCACACCACCTGTTCCCATTATGAGGGTTCCCTCAATCCCTGCTGGATTTTTATTCATTACAGTGGGGAAAATATTTATTTGATCCCGTGCAGATTTTGTAAGTTTGCCCACTTACAAAGAAATGAAGGGTCTATCATTTTTATCATAGGTGTATTTTAAATGATAGAGACAGAACATCAACAACCAAAAATCCAGAATAAACACATGATACAAATGTTATAAATTGAGTTGCAGCTCAGTGATTAAAAAAAGTATTTGAAAACATGACTTAGTACTTGGTGGCAAAACCCTTGATGGCAAGCATAGAGCTCAAACGTTTCTTGTAATTGGTTACCAGGTTTGCACACATCTCAGGAACAATTTTGGTCCACTCTTCTTTACAGATCTTCTCTAAACCTTCAGGATTTCTTGGCTGTCTCTTCGTAACTCGAAGTTTCAGCTCCCTCCATATATTTTCTATAGGATTAAGATCTAGACTAGCCAGGCCACCCCATGACCTTATTGTGCTGCTTCTTAAGCCACTCCTTTGTTGCCTTGGCGGTATGTTTTGGGTCATTATCATGCTGGAAGACCCATCCCCGACCCATCTTCAGTGTTCTGGCTGAGGGAAGAAGATTCTCATCCAAGATTTTACAATATATAGCCCTGTCCATTGACCCCTCAATGCAGCAAAGTCAGCCTGTACCTTTAGCAGAAAAACAGCCCCAAAGCATAATGTTTCTACCCCTGTGCTTGACTGTAGGGATGGTGTTCTTAGGGTCATAGTCAGCATTTTTCTTCCTCCAAACATGGCGAGTCGAGTTGATGCCAAAGAGACACATTTTGGTCTCATCTGACCACAGCACTTTCTCCCAATCCTTCTCAGTGTTATTTAGATGTTCACTGTCAAACTTTAGAAGGGCCTGTACATGGGCCTTCTTCTGGAGGGGGACCTTGTGGGTGCTGCAGGATTTCAATCCATGGCGGTGTATAGTGTTACCAATGGTTTGTTTGGTGACTGTGGTCCCAACTGCCTTGAGATTATTCACAAGCTCCTCCTGTGTAGTTCTGGGCTGATCCCTCACTTTTCTCATGATCATCCTTAGAGGTGAAATTTTGCATGGGCCTCCAGACTGAGGGCGATTGATGGTTATTTTGTATTTCTTCCATTTGTGAATAATCGCTCCAACAGTTTTCTCCTTTTCACCAAGCTTCTTGCTGATGGTCTTGTAGCCCATTCCAGCCTTGTGCAGGTCTACAATCCCTGATGTCCTTTGACAGATCTTTGGTCTTGCCCATGATTGTGAGGTTTGAATGGAAGAAAGAGATTCTGTGGACAGGTGTCTTTTATACACATAACGAGTTGTCGTTAGAAGCACCTTCTTAAACTTTGGGAGATCCGTAGCGCCTTTGGTTGATGCCCATATATAAACTTTTTTGGACATTTACTTTCTTTTAGTGCAGTTTTAAAATTTATATTGGACCTTCTTAAACTGACAGGACTAATCTGTGTACCACATGAGTACATAATGTAGCCGGTCTGTGGGAGCCAGAATTATTGTTGGTTGGTAGGGGATCAAATAGTTTTTTTACTCACTGAACTGCAACTCTGTTTATAACATTTGTATCATTTTTGTTCTGGATTTTTGGTTGATATTCTGTCTCTATCATTTAAAATACACCTATGATAACAATAATAGACCCTAAATTTCTTTGCAAGTGGGCAAAGGTACAAAATCTGCAGGGGATCAAATAATTTTGTTCCCCACTATATATATATATATTGGGAACCAGCACTGCGATGTTTGCACAGGCTATGGCCATGGGATCTTGCCATCTGAACCCTCAGGAGATATAGGAAGGTGAAAGGTATATTATTCTACTAATATCCGCCTTTAAATTTAATATCACTTTTTGAGCAGGCTGACTCTTTAACATGACCCACAGTGCAGCAGTTGTGTATTGATTGCAGAGGCTTACATTGTTGTCTTCTCTCTTCTAGCATGAGACTTTGGATGGATATAGGAAATACTTCCATCAAATCGTAGGGTAAGTAGTCCAAACATAGGTATGCGAAAACCTGCTGACTCTGACAGGCTATTTCTCCGCAATAGCAAATTCGATTTTCACTTCCATATTGCAGTTGGAGATTTTATTTTTTCCCGGTTTAGACTTTGCCACATTTTTCACCTTTTGGTGGAATCCTCATTACATTGTTTTCATAGAAAGCGTTATGTAGTTAAAGTGATTGTAAGGGTAGTTTTTATTTTATTTTTTTTTAATAACAAACTTATCATACTTGCCTCCACTGTGCAGCACGTTTTGAACAGAGTGGCCCCGAACCTTGTCTTCTGGGGTCCCTCGGCGGCTCCTCCCTGCATCAGATAACCCCCTGGGAGAAGCGCTCTCCCGTGGGATTACCTTGCGGGCGCGCTCCAACATTCGTTGTCCATGGAGACAGAATGCAGGACTCGGCCCCGCCCCCTCCATCATTGGATTTGATTGACAGCAGCAGGAGCCAATGGCTGCGCTGTTATCAATCTATCCAATCAAGAGCTGGGAGCCCGTAGAGAGAGACAGTGTGTCCCCGCCGATTGAATGAAGGGGTTCAGGCAAGTAAAATGGGGGCTGGTGACTGCCAGGTGTATTTTCACCTTCATGCATAGGATGCATGAAGGTGAAAAAACACGAACCTTTACAACCCCTTTAAGAGAACTTTGGGTCTAAGGAGTGCACTTACCTGTGTTCACCTGTGACGCAGAATCAGTTATTGTTGGGATCCACTTGGCTACCTGACAGTTGGCTCTGCCTTTCAGTGCGTTGAATACAGCCACGCACACTTCCTCCCCAGCCCGGCGCTCCAGTAAACTCTTGAGAAGCAGAGCTGTGACTGAGTTCACTGCTCTCCCCTTGGAGCAGACCGAGAACTGAGCGATCAGCAGTCATGTGATTGCTCAGTTCTTGGTCTCAGTTGACGTGGGACAACTGCATGTTGGCACTGATGATGCTGAGTGTGCTCATACCCTGCGTTACCTATTGAGCATGTTTTCTGCTATTCCTTCACAGATTTAATCCACATCATTCCATTATGATTAAGCAGGAACATTCTTGGTAGCTTTTATAAAGACCATGTATGTGTGCAAAGCAAAACACATTTCACTTAAAGTATAACTAAAGGCACAACTTTTTTTTAGTGTTGGATAGAGTGGAGATGTCAGTTTTTATTGCTGTCTGTGCCCCGGTTAAGGAGATTCACCCTCCCTGTTTGTCCTATTTACCATTATCATTGAAAGTGAAAGTAAAAATCCCAAATTTTGGGTTGTCCCCAGAAAAAGTAATAGAGGGGAAATCTTCCAATGGGGACACTAGTTCTGGTGAGCTGGGGGGGGGGGGGGACACATGCAAGGAATTCCCTTAATTTGAAGGGATTTCCTCTCACTTCCTGTTCAGCTTTGGGACAGGAAGTGAAGGGAAATTTCCACAATTGGACAGGTGTTATTATACCCCCCCTCCCCGCTTCATCCAAAATGAAAAAAAGGTTTGCCTGTAGTTCTGCTTTAACCACTTCAGCCCCGGAAGATTTGGCTGCTCAATGGCCAGAGCATTTTTTGCGATTCGGCACTGCGTCGCGTTAACTGACAATTGCGCAGTCGTGCGATGCTGTACCCAAACAAAACTGATGTACTTTTTTTCCCACAAATAGAGCTTTCTTTTGGTGGTATTTGATCATTTCTGTGGTTTTTATTTTTTGTGCTATAAACAAAAAAAGAGCGAAAATTTTGAAAAAAAACACTATTTTGTGCTTTTTGCTATAATAAATTTCCCCAATTTTTTTTTAAAAAAGCAAATTTTTAGGCCGATATGTATTCTTCTACATACTTTTGGTAATAAGAATCGCAATAAGTGTATATTGATTGGTTTGCGCAAAAGTTATAGCGTCTACAAAATAGGGGATAGATTTATGGCATTTTTATTATTTTTTTTTTTTTACTAGTAATGGCGGTGATCTGTGATTTTTTTTTTTTTTTAATCGTGACATGGGGGACACATCGGACACTTTTTGACACATTTTTGGGACGATTGACAATTATACAGCGATCAGCGCTATAAAAATGCACTGTTTACTGTATAAATGTCACTTGCAGGGAAGGAGTTAACACTAGGGGGCGATCAAGGGGTTAACTGTGTTCCCTGACTGTGTGTTCTAATTGTAGGGGGAGATGATTGACTATAGGAGATGACAGATCATTGTTCCTAGCTGTTAAGAACTCACGATCTGTCTCTCCTCACAGAACAGAACAGGGATTTGTGTGTTTACACACACACACACACGTCCCTGTTCTGCCTCTCGTGTCCGCGATCGCTCGTGGCCAGCGGTCACCCCCGCAGTGCAGCCGGCTATCCCGCTTAAAGGAGCCAACGTATAACTACGACGGCTCGCGGGAAAGTGCCAACTTGCCGCAGTATAATGACGGCGGCTGGTCGGCAAGTGGTTGTAAAGGCAGAAGGTTTTTTATCTTAATGCATTCTATGCATTAAGATAAGTAGCCTTTTGTGTGCAGCAGCTCCCCCTAATACCTACCGGAGACCTAGCGGTGTCCATGAGTGTCTCGGCCATCCGGGACTCCTCCTGATTGGCTGTGATACAGCCACAGCGCCATTGGCTCCCGCTGATGTCAATCAAAGTCACTTAGTCAATCAGGAGAGAGATGGGGCCGGGCCGAACCACAGCTTCGTGTCTGAATGTATACACAGAGCTGCAGTTCGGCTTTGGTGCCCTCAAAGCAAGCTGCTTGCTGTGGGGGCACTCAACAGGAGGGAGGGGCCAGGATCACAGAACAGGGACCCGCCAAGAGGAGGATTTGGGCTGCTCTGTGCAAAACCACTGCACAGATCAGGTAAGTATAACGTGTTTGTTATCTTTATAGAAAAAAAAAGCGAGACTTTACAGTTTTGCTTGGTTACTGCTCGACCCACACTTCCTGAGATGTCAAAGGCTGTGAGTGCCGGGGAGTAGTGGTGGTGCAGCATAGTCTACGGATGTAGTTAAGCCCAATGCAGCAGAGTCTGGGGTGTAGCAGAGATGCAGCAGGGTCTGTGGGTGTAGTGGAGATGCTGCTCAATGCAGCAGAGGTGCAGCAGGGTTTGTGGATAAAGGGGAGATGCTGCCCAATGCAGCAGAGTCTGGGGTGTAGCAGAGGTGCAGCAAGGTCTGTGGATGTAGGAGAGATGCTACCCTCTGTCACTGGCGCTCCCATTTTCTTCTTGTCTTCTGCGCTCAAAGTCTTTGGCTTTTTGATTGACTGTGCTCCGATGACATAATTGCCATGCATGCACATTAAGTTGAGTTACTTCATCCTGGAACAAAACCGTGCCGAGACTGTACACTGAGCTGTGTGTAGAGCATGGGTGTCCAACCTGCGGCCCTTCAGCTTGTTACAGAACTACAGGACCCATGAGGCATTGCAAGGAAAGTCCCTTGAGGCATTACAAGGTTGACAGTTGCAAGTATGACTCCCAAAGGCGGAGACGTGCTGGGACTTGGCTCCCAAAGGCGGAGACGTGCTGGGACTTGGCTCCCAAAGGCGGAGACGTGCTGGGACTTGGCTCCCAAAGGCGGAGACGTGCTGGGACTTGGCTCCCAAAGGCGGAGACGTGCTGGGACTTGGCTCCCAAAGGCGGAGACGTGCTGGGACTTGGCTCCCAAAGGCGGAGACGTGCTGGGACTTGGCTCCCAAAGGCGGAGACGTGCTGGGACTTGGCTCCCAAAGGCGGAGACGTGCTGGGACTTGGCTCCCAAAGGCGGAGACGTGCTGGGACTTGGCTCCCAAAGGCGGAGACGTGCTGGGACTTGGCTCCCAAAGGCGGAGACGTGCTGGGACTTGGCTCCCAAAGGCGGAGACGTGCTGGGACTTGGCTCCCAAAGGCGGAGACGTGCTGGGACTTGGCTCCCAAAGGCGGAGACGTGCTGGGACTTGGCTCCCAAAGGCGGAGACGTGCTGGGACTTGGCTCCCAAAGGCGGAGACGTGCTGGGACTTGGCTCCCAAAGGCGGAGACGTGCTGGGACTTGGCTCCCAAAGGCAGAGACGTGCTGGGACTTGGCTCCCAAAGGCAGAGACGTGCTGGGACTTGGCTCCCAAAGGCAGAGACGTGCTGGGACTTGGCTCCCAAAGGCAGAGACGTGCTGGGACTTGGCTCCCGAAGGCGGAGACGTGCTGGGACTTGGCTCCCAAAGGCGGAGACGTGATGGGACTTGGCTCCCAAAGGCAGAGACGTGCTGGGACTTGGCTCCCGAAGGCGGAGACGTGCTGGGACTTGGCTCCCAAAGGCGGAGACGTGATGGGACTTGGCTCCCAAAGGCGGAGACGTGATGGGACTTGGCTCCCAAAGGCAGAGACGTGATGGGACCTGGCTCCAAAAGGCACAGGCATGGTGGAGCTTGTAGTCCTGCCACATCTGGATGGATGCCGGTTGGACCCCCATGGTGTAGAGAAACATTTATAACAGATGTGACATGCAGAGTCTCTTCTGTGAAGAAAACCTACTTGTCAGCATAAAAAAAAAAAAAAAAAATACTAACTTTTATTCCACTTTCTTGTACAATAAAATGTGCATTCAGTAAAAATAAACAGCACTTTCCCCTCAATTTACTGTGGAATGGCATTTTCCATAGTAGTTTCGATCATCATGACAGTGTTTTTGGCTTCCTCTCCTATAAGTTGATATCCATGCACCAAGCAGACATCAGCTGATCCCTATCATACACATAAAAGCTGCATGGCAGTCCTGTGTCATATGTCGGCTACATACCTGAAACGCCATGTGCAAGCTTCCTGCGTCACACACCCTTTGCCCGTGATCGCCGGGGTCATGTTACTACCCACACACTGCTTGTTTTCCTCCTGACTGCTATCCTGCTATTCCCAATCAAAGCTGCCATGCTCCAGACCGATTTCAGCAGATAGGTTATAATAACATTGTAATTGCCGGCTAATTAAACGCATGTTTCTTCATTAAACAATCCTTCATGTTGATACGTTTCAGAGTCAGGGATTGCCCCCTTGCACTGCCTTTCAACCGTATCTCCCTCTCTCCGCCGCAGACTCTGTGGGGCCACTGTGACTGCATTAATGAGTCTGAAACCTCTGTTTCTGTAAAGAGTTAAAGGCTAAAAACACAAAAAAAGGCATGTCAGGCGTGTGCGGTTACTAGCACACAGTCCTGTACTGCTTTCTTATACCCTATGTGGGAAACGATTTGTTAATACCTGAGTATTACACCTACCTATACAGCCAAAACCACGTGGACATCCCTCCAGTTCAGATGTGTCTTGGGAAGGGCACTGTTCATGCTACAACATAGAAAGACATTTGGTGAAGGCCATTTTCTGTTCCAGAATGACTGTACCCCAGTGCAGAAAGCCAGCTCTATAAAGAAAAGAATGGCTGCACACCACAGGAACGTTCCAACGACTTTATTCCAAAAATAGCAAATGACAGCCAATGACAGTCTGTCATTTGCTATTTTTGGAATATTTTGGCTGTCATTTGCTATTTTTGGAATATGTTGGCTGTCATTTGCTATTTTTGGAATAAAATCGTTGGAACGTTCCTGTGGTGTGCAGTCGTTCTTTTCTTTCTATTGATCATCAGTGGCGAGCCGTGGCTTGCACCCAGTGCATCTGGACTGTAGTGAATGCTCACCTGCAGCGGCGTTTTCCTTGTTTGAATCTATAAAGACATGGTTTGGGGTGGAGGAACTGGAATGTCCTGCACAGAGCCCTGACCTCAACCCTACAGAACATCTTTTAGGATGAACTTAAAGCGGGGTTCCACCCAAATTTTGAACAATATCTGTATGTATTCTCTTCCTTGCCTAGATGCTGACATGCCCTTTAAAAAAATTTAAATCGCCGTAATTACCTTTTATTTTTCTATTCTTCTTTGCACTTCCTGGTTCTCCTCCCGTGGGAGTAGGCGTGTTTCTAGCCTCTCCCAGACTCCTGGGAGCTAGTCTCAGGCTTCCCAGGATGCCACTGAGCATGTGCGGGAACGAGCGGTGAATGCTGGGAGCACAGCATTCACCACATCCAGGAAATAAATGCTTGTGGGCTTCAAATGCCCACAATGAAGATGGAAACCGCCTGCAGTGAATAATATAAGTTATTCTTTCCGACGAAATCTGACACAGGCGGACATATTACACACAATATGTGAGTATGCAATGCTGAGAAGAAAAGTTTGTGAATGAACTCAAAAAAAAACGATAGATAGGTGGACCCCCGCTTTAAAGAATAAGTTCACTTTTCACTTTTGCTATATTAGTTGTTTTTTTTTTGTTTGGTTTTTTTTTTGTACACTATATAGCTGTGCTCATAGAAATGGCCTCTTAATCGCCTTGTTGTTATGCCCACAATTTGAACCTAGCATAAACTGCAAGTGACAAAGTATATAACATAATTGGTATTGCAATTGAAGAATGTCTTGATCTCAAATTCTTTCTGATTGGCAGATGCTTGGAACATATTACCCCCCAGAATATGGCTGCAACAGGAAGCGGTCAGGGTAGGCTAGTGTGCATGTAGCCTGAGGCAGTGGTCATCAACCCTCTCCTCAGGGCCCACTAATAGGCCAGGTTTGCAAGATAACTGAAATACATCACAGGTGATATCATTTGCTGCTCAGTGATTGCAGTATTCTAGTCTGCATCTCCCCAAGGTAATACATAAAACCTGGCCGGTTAGTGGGCCCTGAGGACAGGGTTGATGACCACTGGCCTAAGGGATTCCATGGAATCACAACTGGGGCCAGCACTTTGGTGAATACCCAAGGTGCAGACAAAAGGCCAGAAGACAGGGCCCACAGACTGGTAGTGCAGGGTGTTGGAATAGCTGATGCACTGGAAAGATAGGGACGTGTAGGTAAGCAACTTTGATGTGAAGGGAGGCGACAGATTTGGTGGATGCCATATTACATTTTTGGACTCGAAGGAATACATTCAGATCTGAGATTCAGAATAAGGTGAATGCCACCTTTTAGGCTTGTAAACAGATTGGAGTTAAACACCTGGAACCATTTTGTCACAGAAATTGAGGCAATTCTATCTTAATCCAAAAGAACGGAGAGAGCTTGATGGAGATCAGCTAATCTGTTTGGTGACACAGTAAGGTTGGAGGTGAGAAACAGAATAGAGAGATTTCTTAACAGTTCAAGAGGGTAAAGACTTTGCAGTCTTCTTTCTCTGAGGTTTCTATCTTTGATTTTCAAAGCTGAAAGCAGTATTTATTTCTATAAAAGACTTTTTGTTTTTGTTTTTTAAATGGACCCCATGTAGGTTTGTGCCATAATGTTACTAGTCCAGGGCTCAAATTTTCAAGTCCTGAGCTAGTAGCCACCAGTTGCCCCACCCAACCCCTACCCTAATTCCGCCCCTAAACATGCCCTCTTAAATTATCGCATGTAATGACACTGTTAAATGTTTTATACAGAATTAAGTTACAGATATAAACATTAACAACTTTAAAAATATTAACCTAAAGCATATCAGTGCCCATCAGGACAGCATATCAGTGCTGCCTTATTATTGCAGCTTATCAGTGCCCATCATTGCCGCCTCATCAGTGCAGCATTTCAGTGGCCATCAGTGCCCACCGATGCAGCCTCATCAGTGCCCACCGGTGCAGCCTCATCAGTGCCCACCGGTGCAGCCTCATCAGTGCCCACCGGTGCAGCCTCATCAGTGCCCACTGGTGCAGCCTCATCAGTGCCCACTGGTGCAGCCTCATCAGTGCCCACCGGTGCAGCCTCATCAGTGCCCACCGGTGCAGCCTCATCAGTGCCCACCGGTGCAGCCTCATCAGTGCCCACCGGTGCAGCCTCATCAGTGCCCACCGGTGCAGCCTCATCAGTGCCCACCGGTGCAGCCTCATCAGTGCCCACCGGTGCAGCCTCATTGGTGCAGCATGGATCACAGGGAGGAATCTGGAGGATTGCTGGCCAGATCAAACAGAGCGGGGATCTCTCGCAGTGACACAGCTTGGAGATGAAATGCCGATCGCTGTCAAAGTCCCACCTGCTGGACCGGCATTGGACCAGTGTGCTGTCTATCATAGGATCCGGGCCAGGAGGCGGGACTTTGAAAGCGGCCAGCATTTTATCTCTAAGCTGTGTCACAGCGGGAGATCCCCGCTCTATGTGGTCCGGGCCGGCTCTCCTCCTGACAAGTTTCCTAGCTGACCTCTTCTGGCAGAAGCGGTGCAGCCTTTTTTTTACAGGGCATCAGTGCAGCCCGGGAGGGGTAGGGAGGCAATTGCCCCATGGACCACTCTCATGCCCTGTAAAAAAAAAGGCAGAAGCGATCAGCCAGGAAACTGTCAGGCCAGTCACACTCGCCCTCAGCTAATTTCCACTTGCCAACTAGTACATTATGACCGACTTGCCTTTCAAAAGAATCCTTCAGCACTATTCTGTCACCACTTGTGGCACTTCCATCTTCTCCTGGTATTTCTTTCTTGTTCGCACTGTCCGAGAGTTTGAATGGCCAGAACACAAAGGTGTCACTTCCTCGCATGCGTATCATGGCACAGCACTCTGCCATCATGGCATACGTGGGTGCCCTGAATGCAGAGCATACTGCGCATGCACCAGTGACATCGATGTAGCAGTAATTAGAAAAAAGAAATGAAATCTGTGTGCCCGGGCCTAAATAGGTACTGTGAATGCATGTCAGCACAAGTACACTTATACTTTTCAGATCAAGTTCTACTTTGTTTAACGTTTATTGTCCAAAGATCAGCTTCTCCTGCATTTAAATAAAACAAACGCAAGATGCTCGTGTGAATGAGGGCCTACCCTGTCCAGCGGGTGACAACCCTGGAATTCCACACCCCGTTCCTGTTAAAAGACAAAATATTACTTTTTTTGGTTGCATTTGTTAAAGGATTCCATCCTGCAGCTGGGTCTGTTGGAGTAGGATGGGATCTGTGGTTCATTGCAACAAAATATGTTCTTGAGAAGGTTTGGCAGCTCTGTCTCACTTTTGCTACAGCTTTCCTACACCAGTCAGTGAGGGATAATAATAAATCTCAGGTTGTAAATGTTTGCTCTTTATTGAAGAAAAGCATTCTGTTTTGTTGATTATAAAGCAAAATAATAAAAAGTACTGAAAAGTAGGTTATATACAATGTGCACTTCATAGAAGCAATGGGAAGGAATTCCCCTTTAAATGTTTGCATTGCTTGTTTTGGTGTCTATCAGGTTCTTTGTGGTAGAAGATCACATCCTACATACAACAGTTGGATTGGTGAATCGAGCGTACATTGATGAGCTCTGGAATTTGGCGCTGTCGAAGACCATGGCGGCTTTGCGAACACATTCGGTAAATGATTTCTGAATTTAAAATATCCTTAATTTAATGCATTTTAGATACCAAAAATTTGCACAACTTCATGGATCAACATTTTACAAGATTGTATAATAAATACTTGTTGCCATTTTATATTTTGTGAATTTAGAAATACCTTTTCTGGAAGCAGTCCTACGGCGTTAAAGTGTTACTAAACCCAGGAGCCTGCATTCACTATATCTGGTCTCCCACAGTACACAGAACATGGAAATGCCATTATTTTATTAAATATAAACTGCTAAATACCTTTTCTCATCAGCAGTATATAGCAGTCTTGTGGCTTTAATCAGTCTCTGGTTAAAGCTTGTGGGAGGAGTTTTCATTCTCCTCTGACTGTCCTATAAGGCTGTAGAACCCCTGACCTTCTGTCTGGGCAGTGCTGATTGGCCCTGTGCTGATCACATGCACTCTCTCAAGAAAGAAAAAAACTCTCTAGCAATACACACCAAACTGAGCATGTGCAGCGTGCCAAGGCTCTGTTCTAGCAGGAGATAGTTTGGGGACAGTGAAAGAAGGGGAAGATCAGAGAAGACAGGATCAAACAGCATTTTTACACAGTACAGATGATATCTTTAGTTTAGGTTCCACAGTGAGTATAACAAGAATGCTTTACTGCATATACAGACTGATTTTACTGTTGTGGGTTTAGTAACACTTAAAGTAAAAGTAGCTCCCAAGGTTGACTATCAGCAGCAGCACTGGCATGTACATAACATTAGTTTACATTTTTACTCCTGGCTGCCAACTACACAGTAGAAGTGAATCAGGTGGCTGTAAAGCTGCCAAATCTCTTCTACATGTAGGAAAATGTGAGTCGGTGAGGGCTTGTTTTAAAGAGGACCCAAGTTACAGGCAAATAGAGAGCAAAGGATTAGTTGCCAGTATTCCCTGTGGTCTCCCTGCAGCTGATCTTTTCCCCCTTACTGACTTACCATGCCTTGTTTTGCACTGTGTTTCTGTGTAGAACTGGCCATCTTGAAAGAGAGGAGAGGTGCCTAAAGCATGCATCTACAAAACACATAAAGTACAGGCAAGGAGATCCCTACATTGCAGGTTTTCCAGAAGCTGCTTTCTCTCTGGGAGATCCGTACATTGCATGTCCTCAGGTGCAGCTTTCTCTCTGGGAGGGAGATCCTTGAATTGCAGGTCCTCAGGTGTTGCTTTCTCTCCAGGAGATCCTCACATTGCTTGTTCTCAGTTGCAGCTTTCTCTCCGAGAGGGAGATCCTTGCATTGCAGGTCCTCAGGGGTTGCTTTTCCTCTGGGAGATCCTTACATTGCACGTCTTCAGGTGCAGCTTTCTCTCTGGGAGATCTGCGCATATCGGGTTCCCAGGTGCAGCTTCCTCTCTGGGAGATCCTTGCATTTCAGGTCCTCAGATGCAGCTTTCCCTCCAGGATGGAGATCCTCACATTGAAGGTCCTCAGGTGCAGCTTTCTCTCTAGGAGATCCATTACAGGTCCTCCCAGAAGCAGCCTTCTCTCTGGGGAAATCCTTACATTGCATGTCCTCAGGTGCAGCTTTCTCTTCGAGAGATCCCCGCATTGCAGGTCCCCAGGTGCAGCTTTTTCTGTGGGAGATCCCCTCATTGCAGGTCCTCAGGTGTTGCTTTCCCTCTGGGAGGTCCTTACGTTGCAGGTCTTCAGGTGCAGCTTTCTCTCTGGGTGATCCTCGCATTTCAGGTCCCCAGGTGCAGCTTTTTCTCCAGGATTGGAGATCCTCACTTTGCAGGTCCTCAGGTGCTGTTTTCTCCCTAGGAGTTCCATTACAGGTCCTCTCAGAAGCATCCTTCTCTTTGGGAAATCCTTATATTGCAGGTCCTCATGTGCAACTTTTTCTTCGGGAGATCCTCATATTGCAGGTCCTCAGGTGCAGCTTTCTCTTTGAGATATTCCCATATTGCAGTTCCTCAGGTGCAGCTTTCTCTTTGAGATATTCCCATATTGCAGTTCCTCAGGTGCAGCTTTCTCTTTGAAGTATTCCCATATTGCAGTTCCTCAGGTGCAGCTTTCTCTTTGAGATATTCCCATATTGCAGTTCCTCAGGTGCAGCTTTCTCTTTGAAGTATTCCCATATTGCAGTTCCTCAGGTGCAGCTTTTTCTTCGGGAGATCCCCGCATTGCAGGTCCTCAGATGCAGCTTTTTCTTCGGGAGATCCCCGCATTGCAGGTCCTCAGTTGCAGCTTTTTCTTTGGGAGATCCCCACATTGCAGGTCCTCAGGTGCAGCTTTTTTCATTGGGAGATCCTCACATTGCAGGTCTTCAGGGACAACTTTCTCTCCAGGAGATCCCTTAATTGCAGGTTTTCAGGTGCAGCTTTTTCTTTGAGCGTTCATCATATTGCAGGTCTTCAGGGGCAACTTTTTCTCTGGGAGATCATCACGTTGCAGGTCCTCCAGATTCAGCTTTCTGTCTGGAAGTTTCTTACATTGCAGAACCTCAGGTGCAGTTCTTTCTCCAGGAGATCTTTACATTGCAGGTCCTCAGGTGCAGCTTTCTTTCCAATAAGGTTGTTGTGACATGACTAAATCTGGTGAGGCTAGCAGTCTGAGGCAACAGTACTTTAAATCTCATACTGCAGAAGTATAGCCATGATGTTGTAAGCAGAGGAAGTGCACAGCTATTTTTCATCAGGAATTCACAAAAAGAAAGACGATTTCGGGTGGGTTTCTTAAGCACAATTACAATTCCTAAATGTTTCCTATAACATAGAAAATCTTTACTCTTTGAATTCAGGTTCACAGTAAAACATAATCACTGCACATTAAGAATATGTAAATACTATGTTCTCTGACTTACTACAGGTTCACTTTAAATGGAACAAATATTGTAAAAAGTGGTGAATCTTCCATGGAACATGGGGCCTCACAAAACCAAATATCTGATAGAATAAAATGTGCAGACTTACCACATCAGCCAATGGGCTTCTTTCTACTGTTTTCTAAACCATTCTAGAAATGTCTAAGCTTCATTATACTCAGAGCATTACATTGTAAAAGGATATTTTGACATACATTTGATCAGAAGTTGTTACCATATCAGTAGGATTCTGATACTGCAAGGAACAAGTGCCAACTATTATAAAACTTTGATAGTGTTTATGGCTGACTTCATATGCTATCAACCTGTCTTTCTTATTTATTTTTAGTCTTATTGTTCTGATCCCAACCTTGTTCTGGACCTCAAGAACCTTATTGTGCATTTTGCCGACACATTGCAGGTATGTTGCACTCACAACCCTTTTATGTGTATCTAAAGTCAAAAGTTTTTTGTTTTTTTTTTCTAATTGGGAAGGAAAGGGTTAACAGCCTGGGGAGATTACCGCTAACTTTTCGATGTAGGTATAAGAAATGATAATAAAAAATAAAAAAAATCCACTCCAATTGAACACAGATTGCAAACAAAAGTCTAAGTGTAAAAAAAAAAAAAATTGGCTCCAGATATACTTTACTACAAAGAACGGCGACATTGAATCCCAGAGAAACCAGTAACAAAAGACCAGGAGGATGTCTTAAGTATCCCACTAAGGGATTTCATGGGAGCACAACTGGGGCCATCACCTTGGTAAATAAATACCCAAAGGGCAAGGCCACAAATTGGTAGTTTAGGGTCCCCAAATCAATGTAGGAATTGCTGATGCGCTGGAAAGGTGGTAGGGACACGTAGGTAAGTGTCTTTGATGGCCAGACAATCTTCTTCGTGAGGGAAGGCAGCAGATTTAGTGGATCCCATGTTAAAATTTTGGACTCTAATTAATACATTCATATCTGAGATTCAAGACAAAAAATACACACGAGAAAAAAACTAGCAGGTGCGCTGATTAACAGTTTAGTATAGCCCTCCAGCTGGCTATTGGTGATAATTAGAGTCAAAGGGGGCTGCTGCTCTCTATGGAGCCTTTGGGTGGCAGGAACACATCTAGACAAAACAAGAGCGCAAAGCTGGCCTAGTGTAACTCGGCTTTAATATGGTAAAGTTAAAAGCAATAGAATAGTCGAACTCACATTGTGTGAAGATAGATACAGCATAAGGATTCCACTGTGGCCGCACTCCAAAATCCCACCTCGAGATGCCGACAGGGGAGGGGGGGAGCCGTGGACATTCAACCTAGCTGCCCGGATACTGTCAGCACATCCAAGGCAATCCACCACCACGCTCGATGTGCAGATCCTAATGCGCATGCGCCTGGTCCAGACGGCGCCGCTCTCTGAGGACACACAAACCCACACAAGCAGGAAACTGGGGGGAAGAGAGTGAGGACATTGCCGTGACAATGCATTTCGGAGGCAAGGCCTCCTTCCTCGGGTCCCCTCCCCTGTCCAGGTCTTGAGGTGGTTTTAGGAGTGCGGCCACACTGGAATGCTTATGCTGTATCTATCTTCACACAATGGGAGTTTGACCATTGTAGTGTTTTTGATTTTACCATATTAAAGCCGAGTTACCCTGGGGCGGCTTTGCACTCTCTCTTCTTTTGTGTTTTGTCTGGATCTGGGATTCAGAATGAGGTAGTGTGGGAATGGTAAACAGATTGGAGTTAAACACCTGGAACCATTTTGTCACTGAAATTGGGCAATGACGCCTTGATCCAAAAGTCCAAGGGGGACTTGATGAAGATCTGCTAATCTATTTAACACAGTAAGGTTGGAGGTGAAAAACAAAGTAGGGACCAGGGAGAAAACAAGTTTTCAGCTCTAGGATACCACCTCCTACACAGATTTAACAAATGACAATCCACCCCCTCCTCTGAACAGTGGGGCTGCTCTTTAATGCTGAGTAAGGCTTACCTGAGGGTTAAGGGTACTTTCACACTGCGGCGTTTTACAGGTGTTTTTGCACTAAAAATAGCGCCTGAAAAAACGCCTGTAAACTGTCTCTTCTGCAGCCCCGGTGTGAAAGCCCGAGTGCTTTCACGCTGGGGCAGTGCGCTTGCAGGATTGGAAAAAAGTCCTGCAAGCAGCATCTTTGGGGCGGTGCGGGAGCAAGTGTATACACCGCTCCTAAACCACCCCTGTCATTGAAATCAATAGGCACCGCTGCCGAAGCGCCTGAATATTGCTTCGGCGGCACTTTTCGGGCGCTTTTAACCCTTTCCTCGGGCCGCTAGCAGGGGTTACAAGCGCCCCACTATTGGTAGAAAAAGCCCCACTATAACACTGCTAAAATTAGCGGCGCTTTACCACTAACACACCCCCCCCCCACCTCCAGTGTGAAAGCGGCCTAAGGCTAAAGTGTTTGCAATCTTCTTCCTCTGAGGATGATGGGTGCTTTTACCGCCGTAGCGCCTTGTTAATCTAAGGCTATGCAGTTCAAGGATTTTTGTACAGGGGTTACACAGTCCATCACTTTGAGCTGATGATCAACCAGCAGAAGGGGTTAGATCTCTTTTAAATAGATTAGATTTGAGAACCCCAGCGGGGGGTTCCTGCGCACAGATGACCTGCGTCCAGTGCCGAACACTCGCATTTGATTGCTGCATGAGAGATTACATGTAAGTTGCCACTGCGATTACCTGGTCTGCATCCAGGGCCAAACATTCACATGTGATTGCTGCATAAGAGATCACATGTGAGTGGCCACGATTACCTGGTCTGCATCCAGGGCTGAACACTCATGTGATCGCTGCATGAGAGATTACATGCGAGTGGCCCCGATTAGCTGCGGGAGCCGCCAGCCTCCCATTGTTTTCAATGGGAGGCTCCCATTGTTTTCAGCCTCCCGCAGCTAATAGCAGGAAACCCTGCTGGGGTTCTGGCTTCTATTTGGAGTGTGGGGTGCATTTGCAGGCATGCATGCCTCCTAAAAGGATGCCTAAAAGTGAAGTTAAACTTCTAGAGATTTCGGCTATACAGTTAATATGAGCAGAAGAAAAGCTTTTCATTGTGTCCTGCTTCCTTCCAACCTAGGACTGATCTACATTGCAGGTAACCCATGTCCAACCTGCTGCAGAACTCTGTCCTAGCTAATATTCATTTGTATTTATATACAGTGACATTTAATCTGTTCTGTACAGGGTTATGGCTTCCCAGTGAACCAGCTGTTTGACATGTTGCTGGAGGTCAGAGATCAGTACAGTGAGATCTTACTGAAGAAGTGGGCACTGGTTTTCAGGTGGGTACTGCTGCAATACACATCTTTCATGATAACTTTTGTAAGAGACATTATGGGAAAAGGTTGAGTCAGGTTCACACGGATGATAAAAAAAGTGCATGGCAACCATTATCGGTACCTACCAAATACCCCTAAATGACAAGCAGGAAACAGTGTACAGAACGAAAAGGCTCAAGAAAGTCTTCCATGTTTGTTGAAATTGCATTACAGCAGCCCTATCGCTGAAATAAAATTAAATAAAGTTCCCTGGGTGTGTCAGATACCTGCTTCCCCTACTGCAGCGCTGTAATGCAACCCAACACTGGCTGCTATGTCACTAGGGTGTCCCAGGGACACAGAAGTGACAGCGTCCAGCATGGGTAAGTAGTAGTTGAATAATTGACAAACCCAAGATATGTGTTGAATGCTGAAGATTCTTTTTTCTTTTCATTTTTTCAATGAATGCAAAGTGTTCCCTGATTGGACAAGGTGGAGAGGCGGGGTAGTGACATCACAGTGGAAATCACTGTAGTAGCGGTGCCTGCTACAGTGATTTTGAGCTTCCACAGGGATCCCACAGGTGTGCAACATAAATACTTTGATTCAAGCTAGACCAATGTAACTATGTAAAATTTGCCACACCTGAACTTCAGCTCTACCTTAAAGCGGTAGTAAACCTGCTGTGTGTGTGTTTGTTTTTTGCAAGGTAAAGCCATAATGTGCTAGTATGCATCGCATACTAGCACATCATGTGAAACTTACCTGAAAACAAAGCCCTCCAGCTCTGCGCTGTCAACACTGAGAGGGCTTCCATCTTCACTCGGTCTTCCTTCTGGGTTTGCGGACTTTGCCTGTGTGAGTGGCCAGAGCCTGCGATGATGTCATGAGGGAGCCGCCACTTAGGACACAGGACTCTGGGTGGCCATTCCTTCAGAGTGCATGCACCAGTTACATCACCGGTTGCATGTGCAGTAAATCTTTCCTAAACGGTGCACGTTTAGGAGATATTTACAGTACCTAGAGGTAAGCCTTATTATAGGCTTGCCTATAGGTAAAAGTCAGAGATGAGAGATTACTCCCACTATAACCAATTTCCGCCTGGCCTATAGTCAAATGACGGCCGGGCGGGACCATGCTAGAAGCAGGTGGATGTCATATGACGTCCTCCCCAGAACGGGATTTGCACGCACCCCATGGGCAGTGCTGCAGCTCGATCTGTCACCCACTGTGTCCACTAGATGACAGAGCAGCGTTACCGGCTTGTTGCCGGTATCATGTGATCGATGTGACCAATCACAGCAAATCAAATGATAATTGTACACAATGGATGGCTTCCATTCATGCCATTAATTGTGTACTATTGTGTTGATCTCTGTGATTGGTCACAGTGATCACATGGTACAGACGGGGTCAATCACAGCCCATCTGTACCATGTGATTAGCTGTGGTCATTCACAATCTCATAATAGTAGACACTGAATGAATCCATTTCATGCAGTAAAAATGGTTGTTTATAACTGTGATATTCACTGTAATTCATAGTGTAAAAAAAAAAAATCCTATATCACCTATCCAGAGTAGTACAGTCTGCATCCAATTCGCATATCAGGAGATTGTGACCAGCTCTTTATGGAGCCGGTTCACATATCTCCGATGCGGCTCAGGGGTCCTGTGTGTCTTTTGGTCCATTTTCAGGTCCGAATTCAGCTCAAAATTTGGGCCGAAATCAGATCTGAATCTGTGAACCTTGACACACCTTACTCCTGCTGGGAGACGCATCGGCATTAGGTGTGAACCCAGCCTAAAGCTAGAAATTGCACTTGCAAAGACACAGGTAAAAAACAGTGGTGTATAATTACATATTAAAACAGAAGAGGGGTTTGGGACTTTAAATGAAGCACAGAACTAAAAAATAAACAGAATGATCAGTATGCAATAACATGTTTGATGGTTCGTATTATATCTACATTTAATTAATATTATTTACTGGAAATCTGAGAGTCATTTATCACCACATCTATTATATATGCATAGTATAGTCAAAAATTTAAAAGGTTGGGATTTTAAAGGTGCAGAAACACAAACCATTTTTTAAAAAATATAACAATTTTATTTAAGAGACATTAAACTTCATATGTAAACATAAAAAAAATTTCCTGAATGACCATACAATGCATAAACAAATGCAGACTTGATGAGAATTGTCATCAGGCACTGTATATATAGTCACTGTATCGTCTATGGATAAATTTGAAAAATCTACAAGCTCCAGAGTCATAGGGATGGATTAGTTGGATCAATTGGTAAAACCATAGAGAGAGGTAGATAAGTGCTCACTAAGGGTCCATCTGAGGCCAGCAGTTGTAGAAAAACTCCTCCCAAATACCATAAACTCGTTAATATCCAAGTTTAGATTCACTTCCCAGATAACAAAGGAAGCCACATAGGGTGTGTTGGTACAGCTCCAATACGTATAGAGCCACCCAAGGAATTCTGCCGTGGGAAGATCACCAACGTCCTCTCCCTCTCCCATGATGGTCCAGCACAGGAGAGGGAGAGGACGTTGGTGATCTTCCCACAGCAGAATTCCTTGGGTGGCTCTATACAAATTGGAGCGGTATCAACATACCCTTTGTGGCTTCCTTTGTTATCTTGGAAGTGAATCTAAACTTGGATATTAACGAGTTTATGGTATTTAGAAGAAGTTTTCTACAACTGCTGGCCTCAGATGGACCCTTTGTGAGCACTTATCTACCTCTCTCTATGGTTTTACCAATTGATCCAACTTATCCATCCCTATGACTCTGGAGCTTGTAGATTTTTCAAATTTATCCATCCACTATACAGTGACTATATATACAGTGCCTGATAACAATTCTCCTGAAGAAGCCAATGATGTGGCGAAACATGTAGAGATTCAATCGGGCTGCATTTGTTTATGTATTGTATGGTCATTCAGGACATGTATTTTATGTTTACATATGGATTTTAATGTCTCTTAAATACAATTGTTATATTTAAAAAAAAATTGTTTTGTGTTTCTGCACTTTTAAAATCCCAATCCTTAAAATTTTACAATTAATGACAAAATGCACTTAAAAATATTAGTATCAATATAGAACACCTTAATAATTCATATATGTACATGTATTCCAACATAAAATAATAATAAACTACTATTATTTGTAAGTAAGAGTGTTGGGATTGAGTTTGTTGCCCCCCCCCCCCTCTTCGTTTTTCCCCCTCCTTTACCATTTATTTGATTATTTTGGCATTCATATATTTCATTGTAGAGGCATCTATTCTGCATCTGCTCCTGATGAGTGGAAGATATCCACGAAACCCGTAGCGCTCCTTTTTGATGCAATCATGTAATCAACAACAGGAGTACTATTTGAGAATCATGAACCATTTTATGCTATCATGTTCAATTTGAACCAGAGAATTTTGGGTTACATATTAACCACTTCTGGACCGCCCACCATTGTTTTACATTGGCTGTTTGAAGAAGGATATCGTTGTTATGGCAGCAGCTAGCTGCCATAATTCCGGTATCCTCTTCTTCAGTGAGCGGTCCGGTTTCAGACAAAAGTGGTCTCTGTGGCGGATTCGCGACGAGATCACTTTTATCAGCAATGGGAGAGGGGCCCGGTGCCCTCCGCCACTTACCGGAGCCCTCAGCAGCGGCGGAAGCGATCGGATCTTCACCCTTGCTGGGCATGGAGATGAGTGAGGGGACGATGCCCCCCACCCATCTCCATAACAATGCAGGGCGGAAGCAACGTCAAAACGTCACTTCTACCCATAGCTCTTAAAGGGCTATTTTTTTTTTTTAAATGACAATTTTTTTTTATTGCATTTTAGTGTAAATATGAGATCTGAGGTCTTTTTGACCCCAGATCTCATATTTAAGAGGTCCTGTCATGCTTTTTTCTATTACAAGGGATGTTTACATTCCTTGTAATAGGAATAAAATTGACACCCATTTTTTTTTAAAAAACAGTGTAAAAATAATAAATAAAAGGTAAAATAAATAAGAAAAAAAATTTAAAAATTTTCTTTCTCGTACATCACGGGACACAAAGCCTCAGTAATTACTGATGGGTTATATGGGTATCACTAGGTGATTGGACACTGGTCACACCCTAAACAGGAAGTTCAACCCCCTATATAATCCCTCCCCTTACAGGGATACCTCAGTTTTTACGCCAGTGTCTTAGGTGATGGACGTATAAAGATGTGCTGTGCTGAGCTCTCCAAAGGGAATATCCTATATCCTATACTGGGGCAGGCCAGGCGAACCGAATCCATTTCAAAGGGTCTTTTCTAGGCCAAATTGGATGGTACCCAGGCCTCGTGTCTGAAGAAACGAGGTTTTACCTGTAACGCTTCCTCTTTTTAGAGAGCTGGACCCCGCATTTCAGAATTTGGTTTTTCTAGCCTTATTCTTGGCCGGGTGCTTTACAGGCCCAGAACTGCGGATCCCCCTATCCGTAGGGGGCCCCAGTCTCTGAAGGTTTTCTAAACGGAGCCCACCGTGAGAGGTGAAGATTGGGTCTGTATAACAGAACCCTGCAGCTGGATAAGGTAAGGGAGATTCCACAGAATTTTTTAATTCTAGTGGGTTTCTCCTTTAAGTAAATGTATGCTATGCCTATTGTCGCCACCGGGGGGGGCTGCCAAGAGCACATACCTTCTCATGCTTGATTGTCTGTCTCAGTGTTTCCGCTGCACAGCTCCTCCAGCCGAGCTCCAGGTAGGATGGGATGGGGGGCTCTCCTCAGGGATATTCCCCCCAAGATTAGGTTAGTGAGGCGGTAGTATACCGCACTATCGCCGCCACCGCCGCCATTGCAGATGGCAGACCCCATCAGCTGCCGGCCTCTCTCCTTCCTCCACCCCAGCCTCCCCTCCACGCTTGTCCCGGAGGGTCGGCTCGCGCGGGAAGCGCGCATTTTTTGAAAAAAACCGAGGGGGGGGTGGTCAGGGGAGGGGGGCGGAGCATCAGCCCAGCGTCCGGCGTGCTTAGACGCCCACATCGCTGGCTGTAAGGCTATATGAAGCACACTTTTCAGGTGCACACAGCCTATGGAGGGACACAGAGCTGACGGTCGCATGTAAGGTGGGACACAAGCATTCTCCTAAGCAGCATTTACTAAGGAACACTAGACTGGGCATTGGTAGCAGTGGCTGTTGCCGGACTACATCGCTCAGCAGTCATTGCAGCAGTGTTCATTTTTTCGTGATACCTCCACCTTGTTGCTTTGCACTATGGGTAGAAGAGGTACAAATACCCGAAGAACCAGAGGCTCTAGGGGATCTCCCTCAGGCCCTGAGGACCCCCCTTCTGCAGTACCTTCCCCCCCTGAAGGGCCGGGGACGGCTAGCCAGGGAGAGCCGTTGGGGCAGGGGCTGCATCTGCTTCTGGCACTTCAGCCCCTGTATACATTACCCAGGAGGTTTTTTCCTCAACCATTAATGGTTTAGAGGAAAGATTAATGGCCGTAATTGCATCTTCACTCAGTGGAAGAAAACGCACTAGGTCTTCCTCTGTTACCCAGGACCCTCAGGCAGAGGAGCTCTGAGATAAAGGAGAAGAATCCCTTTCAGAGGATCGGGATGGGACGGATGATTCCTCCTCTGAGGAGTCAAGTGGAGAAGGGCCCTCTTCGGCTTCTCAGGATGAGAAAGTCTTAGTACAGATCCTTGCTGGATTGGTCCGCTCCACATTTAAAGTACCCGTATCTGAATCAGTTAAAGAACCCTCTTCTTCTTTGGGGTCACTGAAGCCTCCTCAAACAACACATGCTTTTCCTGTTCATAATTTACTTGAAAAGCTCATTTATTCTGAGTGGGATCACCCAGATAAACGTTTTTTTCCGCCTAAAAAGTTTTCAACACTTTATCCTATGGAAGAAAAGTTTATAAAAATGTGGGGGATACCGGCCGTTGATGCCGCCATTTCCTCCGTAAATAAGAGTCTGACTTGTCCTGTAGACAATGCTCAGATGCTCAGGGATCCTGTTGATAAAAAGATGGAATTGCTGTTGAAAGATGTTTTTTCCTTAGCAGGTTCAGTAGCTCAACCTGCAGTGGCAGCGATCGGAGTCTGTCAATACTTAAGAGATCATGTTAAGCAGGTCATCAAAGTTCTACCTGAACAACAGGCCCAGGGGTTTGCTAACCTTCCAGCGGCCTTATGTTTTGCTGTTGACGCCATCAGAGATTCTATCATGCAAACCTCTCGTCTTTCACTTGGGTTGGTGCATATGCGTAGAATCTTATGGTTAAAAAATTGGTCAGCTGAAGCACCATGTAAGAAACTTCTGGCTGGATTTCCATTTCGTGGTGCAAGGCTGTTTGGAGAAGATCTGGACAATTATATCCAAAAGATCTCTAGTGGGAAAAGCACTCTCTTACCTGTTAAGAAAAGGAGTAAGCGTCCCTCTTTCAAACTGACTCTTTCCCCAGTGCCAGGAGCATCAGCCTCCAGGCAGTCGCGACGGCCTCCTCCGTCTGGGTCTAGAAACAAGAGTCGACCCCAGGGACAAGAGAAGTCCTGGGGGAAGAAGCCTGCTAGACAGGACGCTAAGGCCTCTTTATGAAGGGGCGCCCCCGCTCGCTCGAGTGGGGGGAAGACTGCTACAGTTCTCAAAGCTCTGGCAGGAGGATTTCCAGGACAGATGGGTAATCTCCACGGTAACTTTAGGTTACAAACTGGAGTTCCAAGAATTCCCCTCTCCTCGTTTCCTCAGATCAAATGTCCCCAGAGATCCAGAGAAAAAGCAGTCGCCCCTTCTAACGTTAGAGCGACTTTTGTCGCAAAGAGTCATCATGGTGGTTCCCACGAAGGATCAAGGATTGGGATTTTATTCCAACCTTTTTACGGTCCAAAAACCAAATGGGGGTGTCAGACCCATTCTGGATCTAAAGGATCTGAATCGATTCCTAAGGATTCGATCCTTTCGCATGGAATCAATTCGGTCAGTAGTCTCCATCCTGCAGGGAGGAGAATTTCTGGCATCAATAGACATCAGAGACGCGTATCTGCATGTACCCTTTTTTCCTACTCATCAAAGAGACTTGCGCTTCAAAATAGAAGGGCGCCATTTCCAGTTTGTGGCTCTGCCTTTCGGGCTACCCACTGCACCTCGAGTGTTTACAAAGATCTTGGCTCCTCCTCTGGCCAGATTAAGGGCTCAAGGTATAACTGTCATAGCATACCTAGACGACCTGCTCTTGATAGACCGGTCGGTAGCCTGTTTGAGCGGGAACTTGATGACCACAGTCAAGTATCTGGAACACCTAGGTTGGATTCTCAACCTAGAAAAGTTTTTCTTAAAACCAGTAAGAAGACTGGAGTATTTGGGTCTGATCATAGATACAAGCCAGGAGAAGGTATTTTTACCTCAGGCAAAGATCACTGCCTTAAGGGAGCTGATTCTGGTAGTCAGGACCAAAAAAGGTGCTTTTGTCCGCCTTTGTATAAGGCTGCTGGGAAAGATGGTGGCTTCATTCGAAGCAGTTCCCTATGCTCAGTTTCATTCAAGACTGCTGCAACGTAGTATCCTGTCGGCCTGGAACAAGAAAGTTCAGGCATTAGATTTTCCGATGCACCTGTCTCATGCAGTGCGTCAGAGCCTCAATTGGTGGTTAATACCCGAAAGCATGCAGAAAGGGAAATCCTTTCTACCGGTTACCTGGACGGTGGTAACAACAGATGCCAGTCTTTCGGGTTGGGGAGCAGTTCTGGAACAGTCTGCGGTCCAAGGGGTATGGTCCAAGACCGAGACCGAGAGGACCTTACCCATCAACATTTTGGAGATCCGTGCGGCATATCTAGCCCTAAAGGCCTGGGCTCACAGGCTACAGGGTTGCCCAGTCAGGATCCAGTCCGACAATGCCACAGCAGTGGCTTATATCAATCATCAGGGAGGCACCAGGAGCCAGGCAGCTCAAAGAGAAGTGAACCAGATCTTAGTCTGGGCAGAGAAGGGGGGACGGATGCGTTGGTGATTCCGTGGCATTGGTTCTCACTGATTTATGCATTCCCGCCTATTCTGCTACTGCCACGACTCCTTCGCAGGATCAGGCAGGAAAGGAAGTCGGTACTTCTGGTAGCCCCCGCTTGGCCCAGGAGGGCTTGGTATGCAGAAATAGTAAGGATGTCGGTGGGTTCCCCGTGGACCCTACCGTCACGCCCGGACCTGTTATCTCAAGGTCCAGTGTTCCATCCTGCCTTACAAACGCTAAATTTGACGGTTTGGCTGTTGAAACCCACGTTCTGAAGAGTCGTGGGCTTTCAGGTCCTGTGATCTCTACTTTGATCAATGCAAGGAAGCCAGCTTCCAGAGTGATTTATCATAGAGTCTGGAAAGCTTATGTATCCTGGTGTGAATCCAGGGGTTGGCCTCCCAGAAAATATGCAATAGGTAGAATTCTAGACTTTCTACAAATGGGATTAGAAATGAAGCTGGCCTTGAGTACCATCAAGGGCCAGGTCTCGGCCTTATCAGTATTGTTCCAACAGCCACTTGCTTCACATTCCTTAGTCCGAAACTTTATGCAGGGGGTGACGCGTCTTAATCCTCCGGTTAAGGCGCCCCTAAATCCCTGGGACTTGAATTTGGTTCTGTCAGTTTTACAGAAAAAGCCTTTTGAACCAATATGTCAGATTCCCTTGGTCTTGTTGACAAGAAAGTTAATTTTTCTGGTAGCCATTTCTTCTTCTAGAAGAGTATCAGAATTAGCAGCTTTTTCCTGTAAAGAGCCTTATTTATTCATACACAAGGATAGGGTGGTATTGCGCCCTCATCCTAGTTTTTTACCGAAAGTGGTTTCAGATTTCCATCTAAACCAAGATATTGTTCTGCCTTCCTTTTTTCCAGATCCCTGTTCTTCGGAAGAAAGGTCACTACATTCTTTGGATGTAGTAAGAGCAGTCAAGGCTTATCTGGAAGCAACTGCTCAAGTTCGCAAGACGGATGTTTTGTTTGTGCTGCCAGAAGGTCCCAATAGAGGACAGGCAGCGTCAAAATCTACCATTTCTAAATGGATTCGACAAATGATTATTCAAGCTTACGGTTTGAAACAGAAAATTCCTCCTTTTCAGATCAAGGCACACTCGACAAGGGCTATTGGTGCTTCTTGGGCGGTGCATCACCAGGCCTCTATGGCTCAAATCTGCAAGGCCGCAACCTGGTCTTCAGCCGATACATTCACCAGAATTTATCAGGTGGATGTAAGAAGGCATGAGGATATCGCCTTTGGGCGTAGTGTGCTGCAGGCAGCGGTACAGGGTCCTCAGGTCTGATTACACCCTACTTTGTTGTGGTTCCCCTCAGATAGCATTGCTCTGGGACATCCCATCAGTAATTACTGAGGCTCTGTGTCCCGTGATGTACGAGAAAGAAAGAAAATAGGATTTTTTTAACAGCTTACCTGTAAAATCCTTTTCTTTTGATGTACATCACAGGACACAGAGGTCCCGCCCCTCTTCTAATACACTTATATTGCTTTGCTACAAAACTGAGGTATCCCTGTAAGGGGAGGGATTATATAGGGGGTTGAACTTCCTGTTTAGGGTGTGCCAGTGTCCAATCACCCAGTGATACCCATATAACCCATCAGTAATTACTGAGGCTCTGTGTCCCGTGATGTACATCGAAAGAAAAGGATTTTACAGGTAAGCTGTTATAAAAAATCCTATTTTTACAGGTAAGCTGTTATAAAAAATCCTATTTTTTTAAACGCCCCCCGTCCCAACGAGGTCGCGTGCAGAAGCGAACGCATACGCGAGTAGCGCCCGCATATGAAAACGGTGTTCAAACCACACTTGTGAGGTATGGACCCGATCGGTAGAGCGAGAGCAATCATTCTAGCCCTAGACCTCCTCTGTAACGCAAAACATGCAACCTGTAGAATTTTTTTAATCGTCGCCTATGGAGATTTTTAAGGGTAAAAGTTTGTCGCCATTCCACGAGCGGGCGCAGTTTTGAAACGTGACATGTTGGGTATCAATTTATTTGGTGTAACATTATCTTTCACAATTAAATTTGGGCTAACTTTACTGTTGTCTTATTTTTTAATTAAAAAAAGTGTATTTTGTCAAAAAAAAATGCGCTTGTGAGACCGTTGCGCAAATATGGTGTGACAGAAAGTATTGCAACAACCGCCATTTTATTCTCTAGGGTGTTAGTAAAAAAAATGTATAATGTTTGGGGGTTCTAAGTAATTTTGTAGCAAAAAAAATGTTTTTAACAAATCTCAGAAAGAGTCTCGGTCCTTAAGTGGTTAATACCGTATATACTCGAGTATAAGTCGATCCGAGTATAAGTCGAGGCCCTAATTTACCACAAAAAAATGGGAAAAACGTATTGACCCGAGTATAAGACGAGGGTGAGAAATGCAGCAGCTACTGTAAGTGGAAAAAGAGGGTCAACAATGCCCACCTGCAGCTGTATACCTCCCTGTGTCCTGTGCATGTGTCATGTGTCCTGTGCATATGTGCATGTGTCATGTGTCCTGTGCATATGTGCATGTGTCATGTGTCCTGTGCATATGTGCATGTGTCATGTGTCCTGTGCATATGTGCATGTGTCATGTGTCCTGTGCATATGTGCATGTGTCATGTGTCCTGTGTATATGTGCATGTGTCCTGTATATATGTGCATGTGTCACGTGTCCTGTGTATATGTGCATGTGTCGTGTCCTGTGTATATGTGTCCTGTGTATATGTGCATGTGTCATGTGTATATGTACCTGTGTCCTGTGTATATGTGCATGTGTCATGTATCTGTGTATATGTGCATGTGTCATGTACCTGTGTATATGTCATGTACCTGTGTATATGTGCATGTGTATATGTACCTGTGTCCTGTATATGTACCTGTGTCTGTGTGCATCCTACCTGTGTCCTGTGGATCCTCCGTGTGCCGCTCTGCACCAATCAGCGTGTGCTATTACTATTCGGTTCGAGTATTCGATTTATACTCGAGTATATACGGTACCTATTATACATTCTGAATTATGTTTGAATATGTGTACATATTTATGAATTATTAAGGTGTTATATATTGATACTGATATTTTTAAGTGTATTTTGTCATGTATTAAATGTATAAAATGTATATTTAATATGAACCATTAAACATGTTATGGCATACTGATCATTCTGTCCATTTTTAGAGTTAATGGACGAGGTTGGGACTTTAAATGAGACACTAGGTCTCCATCCCTGTGCATACATAAAACAGGAAGGTTGGGACTTTAAATGAGGTGGGCAAATGAGGCCAAAGGAGCAGTCACCAATACATTAACCATTTTATTGATACACAGTAGCAAAATGACACGATAATGGTCCCAATGAGGATTATACTGTCAAATCATATGCAATTACATCAATGATACATAGTAAACATGGTGAACAGCCCCCAAATGGTGCAGGGCAGATACTCCTAAAAAGGAAAAAACATCCATTGGAAAAGCATAAGGTCACAGGATAAGTGAATAGAAGCTTGTTGGTATGTAAACCTAGTAAAAAACGTTTGTCTGGTGCATGTCGTAAGCCCGACGCGTTTCGTGTATCAAACACTCTTCAGAGGCGATATAGCACCAGAATCTAAAAAGGGAGAGGGGAAGTTGTGTTAAGTAAGTAAGGTGCAAAAATGCACTGTAAAAAAGAGAAAAAGAAAAAAGAAAAATGAGCATGCAGGGGAGGCAAAAAGCCTTTTTAGTTCTGTGCTTCGTTTCAAGTCCCAAACCCCTCTTCTCTTTTAATATGTGTAACAACAGTGGAGGCATATAAACCTATCCATTCATTGCCTCCTTTTAAAGTCCCAAATATCTTTCCTCCCTCCCTTTTTTTTTTTTAAAGTGGTGTATAATTACATCAAAATCACCGTGACGGACACATCCAGTTCGTGATGTAACATGCGTGGCTCCGCACTGACACGTTTTGTCAAATATGACATTCTCAAAGGACTTTCGATTCATTACATAACTGGTATGGCTTTCATTCGAATACAGAATGGCCACATAATGTCTTGTTTTTGATCTGACTAGACTGAAAGTATAACTAAAGGCAATTTTTTTTTTCTTTTGTTTGGAGTGTAGAGGGATTAGAACCCCTGTCAGTTTTTTATTGTCTGTACCCCCATTAAGGAGATTCACCCTCTCTGTTGTCCTGTTTAACATTATCATTGAAAGTGAAAGTAAAAGAAAATCCCTAGTTTTTTGGTTGTCCCCAGAAAAGTAATAGAGACTGTGGCGGGGCGCAAGGGCTCCACCCCCTCTCTCCACGCCACCCCCTATATGCAATGGATAGATTAATGCATAGCATTATTCTATCCACAGCCGCCGCGGGCCACCCCCTATTCATGCGTCTGGCCCCTTTCATGGCACCGGGCGCATGAATTTCAGCAGGAGGGTTTTTTTTGTTTTGTTTTTTAAGCACCTGATTGGAGCCAGAGGCTTTAATAGGCATTAAAATGGGGTGGGCTCGGGTCGCAGAGAATGTGCTCTGATCCCACACAGGTGTGTTACAACAGAGAATGAATATTCGCTGTTGAAACTCTGATCCACCGTGATGACCCGTGGAGAGCAGGAGAATGGGAGGCTGCCTCCACCGAGCACGGGCAGCCACTGGTGATGGGGTAAGTGCTACCGACCTGGGGGGGTTGGGGGGGGGGGGTTGTCATACTGCCGTTGTCATACTGCCACCAACTGCCACTGAACAGAGGGGAAAGCTTCCAATGGGGACACTAGTTCTGGTTACTTGAGGGTCCCCAAGGAATTCTCTTGATTTACAGGGATTTCCGTTTGGCTTCCTGTTTGGCTATGGGACAGGAAGTGGAGGGAAATTTTATCAGTGAGACACAGATGGTGGAAGAAATATAACGGGGGGGTTAAAGCCCTCACTTTATCACATAAAAAGTTTTGCCTATAGTTCTACTTGAAATAAATTTGTATGGAGAGAAAGGAACAGCAGTGTAAAGTATAATCATTTTGTTTTTTTGTTTTTTCTGGTATGCAGGAACATACTGGATGCAGATAACTACAGCCCTATCCCTGTGAGTGATGAGACAGTATATAAGAAGATATTGGGTCAGTTCCCCTTCCAGGACCCGGAGTTAGAAAAGGTAAAACGGACACGGATTACCATCATATATAATCCAAACGCGATGAATTCTTTATGACCATGGTGTTGCACTGTAGTCCGTTGTGCTTTTACAACCGTAGCATGCATGTTTCCCCACACTGCCCACAAAGAGCAGAGATAGACTGCCACACTGTTCCCGAGCATTTTTATGTGCATTTAATGTGTTATGTGCATCTGACTACAATCGCTTTGGGCAAGACAACCAGGTCTGCATCTTGCCTCTAGTAAGTAACTTGTCCACCTGATACAGAAACCTCTCCCAGCCTCCTCTTGCAAATGCGGACACCCCCTTATATCTCCACTAGAGAATGTGTAAGAGCTGCATCAGGCCCCATACAATCCTGACCATTGGAAGAACATTTTCTGCTGTACCAAGGTAGTTATTCTGTCAGG
Source organism: Lithobates septentrionalis (assembly GCA_037952835.1). Taxonomy (NCBI): domain Eukaryota; kingdom Metazoa; phylum Chordata; class Amphibia; order Anura; family Ranidae; genus Lithobates; species Lithobates septentrionalis. Next base: position 87,978 of record JBBDGP010004979.1, read on the forward strand.
TCTTAAAGTGGAACTACACTGCATCTGAGCATCACAAACCGAAAACACTATTGAATTCATTTTTAATGTCCAAAGCAAGCTGCCCCTATCCATCCATGTCTCCATGCTTTATTTTGTTGAGAAATCACTTTGAAAAGCATCCCCCTAGCATCCCTGGCCATCTTGAGTAAGGGCAAATGATTCATGTAGCATTTAGGTCCTGGAATCCATCTGCCCTTGGCTCAGGCATGCAGGCAGGAGGGTGTGCTTAGCTGAGAAAACCTCTCGTCCCCTCCTGAAGACTCCTGGCATGTACAGCCCTGGCCAAAAGTTTTGAGAAAGACACAAATATTAATTTTCACAAAGTCTGCTGCCTCAGTGTGTTTAGATCTTTTTGTCAGATGTTTCTATGGTATACTGAAGTATAATTACAAGCATTTCATAAGTGTCAAAGTCTTTTATTGAGAATGACATTAGATTTATGCAAAGAGTCAATATTTGAAGTGTTGACCCTTCTTTTTCAAGACCTCTGCAATTCGCCCTGGCATGTTGTCACTCAACTTCTGGGCCACATCCTGACTGATGGCCGCCCATTCTTGCATAATCAATGCTTGGAGTTTGTCAGAATTTGTGAGGCGTTTTTTTGTTCACCCGCCTCCTGAGGATTGACCACAAGTTCTCAATCGGATTATGGTCTGGGGGGGTTTCCTGGCCATGGACCATGGCAAGGTGCTCCATCATGCTGGAAAAGGCATTGTTCCTCACCAAACTGTTCTTGGATGGTTGGGAGAAGTCACTCTCGGAGGATGTTTTTGTACCATCCTTTATTCATGGCTGTGTTTTTAGGCAAAATTGTGAGTGAAGCACACTCCCTTGGCTGAGAAGCAACCCCACACATGAATGGTCTCAGGATGCTTTACTGTTGGCATGACACAGGACTGATGGTAGAGCTCACCTTTTCTTCTCCGGGCAAGGTTTTTTCTGGATGCCCCAAACAATCAGAAAGGGGATTCATCAGAGAAAATGACTTTACCCCAGTCCTCAGCAGTCCAATCCCTCTACCTTTTGCAGAATATCAGTCTGTCCCTGGTGTTTTTCCTGGAGAAAGGTGACTACTTTGCTTCTGTTTTTGACACCAGACCATCCTCCAAAAGTCCTCACCTCACTGTGCGTGCCGATGTATTCACACCTGCCTTCTGCCATTCCTGAGCAAGCTCTGCACTGGTGGTGCTCTGATCCCACATCTTTATCATCTGTAGGGAGACAGTCCTGGTGCTGCTGGACTTTCTTCAACGCCCTGAAGCCTTCACAACAACTGAACTTCTCTCCTTGACGTTCTTGATGATCCGATAAATGGTTGATTTAGGTGCAATCTTAGTAGCAGCAATATCCTTGCCTGTGAATCCCTTATTGTGCAAAGCACAGATGTCTGCACGTTTCTTTGCAGGTAACCAGGGCTTTTTTTTCAGCTGGAACTTGGTGGAACTCAGTTCCACCACCTCTGGCTCAGGCCCTCTGCTCTCTGCTCACCACCATCACTTGTAAACACAGAAGTCTGGCTTCTGTGTTTACAAGTGACAGCTTGTCTCCTAAAGGCTCCCACTGAGTGCAGGATGGGTAAAAGGGAGATGCAGGTGTTCAGAGTGAAGTGTGGATGCCTACACCCCCACTGGATGATCTCCCTGCAAGTGAGAAAGACGGGAGTGAACTACAGTGTGAGGGAGGGATGCAGCTGTGGAAGAACGCTGAGCTCTGAACTCTGTGTAGCTCACCCATGAACTTTGCACTAGGTGCATGTAGGTAGTGTACCGCTGAACACTGCACGTAGTGCAAACCTGAACTCTGCGTGTACTCATGGTATTTAATGCTCTTTAAGACCCGCCCATTGTGAAATTTGGCCACACTCACTATTTGATGGAGGGTGTGTGTGCGGGAGAAGGGGATTTTGGGGTCGTGGGTGAGTTCCTGCACCTATTTTTAGAGGAAAAAGGCCTGCAGGTAACCATGGTTAACAGAGGAAGAACAATGATTTCAAGCACCACCCTCCTTTTTAAGCCTCCCACCTGTTATTCTAACTCAATCAGCATCACAGAAAGATTTCAGCCTCGTCCTCGTGAACACTGACACCTGTGTTAACGAGAGAAACACTGACATGATGTCAGCTGCTCTTTTTGTGGCAGGGCTTAAATGCAGTGGATTTTTATTTATTTATTTTTGGATTAAGTTAATTTTCATGGCAAAGATGGACTTTGCAATTCATCTGATCACTCTTCATAACATTCTGGAGTATGTGCAAATTTCCATCAGCAGACTTTGTGAAAATTAATATTTGTCATTATCAAAACTTTTGACCACGGATGTATCGCCTCATTTGCCTAGGCAAGAAACCAGGAAGTAACCGAAGAAGTGTAAAAAAAAAAAATGAAAACAAGTAAACATGATATACTTTCGTATCTATCTACTGCTAGCAGTCGAAGGATTAAAAATGATCAATGTTGATTGAGAGAGTGAAGTTCCACTTTAAATTGTCCCGTCTAAGAATACCTATGAAGTATAGCTACTTTTTGATGCCTGCAAGTGCCTGCTTTAGCATCTCAGTCACTCTTTCTGAATACTAATCCCTGTATGTCTCGTGGGTCCAAACTTCTACCAAAGTGGGTACTTAGCCCCATCTTCCCATTGCCAATCCTTCTCCTGCACAGTTCAACAGTCCAGTGCCAGAATCACAGTAGACGCTCCGACATAGGGCTGTGAAGTTACGGAGATGAGGCTTAAGCCAGCCATTAATGGTGCGATTTTCTTTCCTGCAACCTGGATGATAGACTTTGGTACAAGGGTACAACCAGCATGCCAACTTTTTCATGCAATTTTTGCCAGCGGCCCCCCCCCCCCCCCTCACCCTTTCCCTTCCCGAAAAGAACACGATAGCTCTGTGGGAGGGATTCCCCCATCAACACTGTAATTGTGTTGGTGGGGGAATCCCTCCCGTAGAGCTGGGTGGGGGGGGGGCGCGTCACTGTAGCCGCTGGCAATGATCCCATGAAAAAGAAAAGAAAAAGTTGGCATGCTGATTGTACCCTTGTACCCAAGTCAATTGATGGATCGACTTGGGTGCAATCAGCCTGCCACATACATGGTTCGAATCTCAGCCGGTTCAGCAGGGATGGATTTCGGAGGGATTCAAACCATCTGTGGCCGGCTTTAGGACTTCTCGTGAGCAGCACTTACAGCAAAGTCAAGGCTGTCTGTGGCTCTACAAGGACACAGTAAATAATTGATGTAAAGCAAGCATTCAAGTGAAGGTGCCTTTATACTATAATTCAGATGTTTAAAAAAGATAACACCCTCTGTCCATACAAGTATCTGATTTTCTCTTTTTTTTTTTTTTTTTTTTTGTGCAGCAACCCTTTCCAAGAAAATTTCCCTTTTCTGAATTTGTGCCAAAAATCTACAGTCAAATCAAGGAATTTATTTACGCCTGTCTGAAGTTCTCTGAGGACTTACATTTAAGGTAAAAGAATCTATACGGTTGTCATGGGTTTGTAGTCCTATATACTTCAGAATGCATGGAGCATAGGTGATCCTTGCCTTTCAGGTGCATTTTTGACACTAGACAATGGTGCCCTTGCAGGACACTTATCCCAACCTTATATGGATATTTAGTTCTGAGTCCTCTTTCCTCTTCTGTTTATGACGTGGGGTCCTTCTTTGGGTAGTGGCGTCATTGTCTTCATAAGATGGACCCTTCCAATTGGTTGTAGCACCTCAAGATTGAGAAGAGGAGAGACGTTGGCATGAGGGGACTGGCTGTGGCACATCTGCAGAGCTGAGTTAGTAATCCTCCACACCTAAACAATTGAGTACTGTCCCTGATCCATTTTTTTTATTTGCATTAGCATCCAAAATTTCTGCTCTGCTTAGACCTTGAAGAAGGGGGAACACTCCCCAAAACTTGTCCTGAAAATTTGGATGCTAATGTCATGTATCTGTTAGGAGACTGAAATGATGAGGTCGACCTCTCCTTGTATCTCCAGCCCAGGCCCCACTGAGAGTGAAACAGATGGTGCCAGGGGACAGGAGGAACACGCATGCCTGTAGGTGTTGATTGTAAAGCTTGTGGCTGGAGTTGAAGACTCCTGATTCAGGCAGAACATCAGGTCAGGAACCGAGATGATGCTGGATAGATTAGCCGAAGTTAAAGGGACACTCCACCAGGGCTGCAGGTTCAGGATGCGTGGCTTGCCGGAGCTCCCTGCAGGCTTAAGACAGGAGAACATTGTGTCCACTGGAGCTGGGATGAGGGGGAGCCAGCGCAGACATTCGGAAGTAACGTGAAGCCAAACAGGAGACAGAAGCGTGGTCGGAAGGATAGCCGGAGTCGGCAACGAGTGGACAGCGAGGTACCAAGGCATCAGACAGGAGCGAAGTCAGGAGTAAGTCGAAGGCAGGAACCGATGATCAGAAGCATAAACAGGTTCCAAGGTCAGGTCAATAGCAAGCCAGGTCAGCAACGGTTATACACAGGGCTGGATTAACATAGGGGCTATTAGGGCTGCCGCTCCACGCCACTACTCTATTAAAGACCCCCTGTCACACACACGTAGTAATCCACTGAGTTTTATCAGCAGCGCCATTACCACTGCTATTTTATCCTCCTGTCACTGATGACCCCGAGAATTTCTGCCTGGGGGCGGGTGCATTGCGCTGTGCCGATAGTGACATTGTGAGACACAGGATCCGCACAGCATAGTGCTACATGAAGAGGATGGAGGAGGTATGATTGCTCTCCCTCCGGTCCTATCCCTGCTGTGTCTGCCCCACTCCGCGCTCCACCCAATGGTTTGTGCACACTGCCAGTGAACGTGGTTGCTGTGTGGGCATGTGGAGGAGGCAGATTTAATTGCAGAGCGGAATATTTGGGGAGTACTGGTATACAGAAACCTCCCCCTTCACATTTCCAGATGCCTCTCTTCTGCTGCTATTACTGCACTGGTGCTTCTCTCTCCTAGACAGTGAGGGCTGGGGGCAGTCTCTGTGACCTGTGAGGTAGTCTCTGTGACCTGTGGGGCAGTCTCTGTGAAATGGGGGCAGTCTCTGGGACATGGGGGCAGTCTCTGGGACATGGGGGCGGTCTCTGTGACATGGGGGCGGTCTCTGTGACATGGGGGCGGTCTCTGTGACATGGGGGCGGTCTCTGTGACCCGTGGGGCAGTCTCTGGGACCCGTGGGGCAGTCTCTGGGACATAGGGGTAGTTTCTGTGACCTGTGAGGCAGTCTCTGTGACCTGTGAGGCAGTCTCTGTGACCTGTGGGCGTTCTCTGAGACCTGTGGGGCGTTCTCTGGGACCTGTGGGGCGTTCTCTGGGACCTGTGGGGCGTTCTCTGGGACCTGTGGGGCGTTCTCTGGGACGTGTGGGGCGTTCTCTGGGACGTGTGGGGCGTTCTCTGGGACGTGTGGGGCGTTCTCTGGGACGTGTGGGGCGTTCTCTGGGACGTGTGGGGCGTTCTCTGGGACGTGTGGGGCGTTCTCTGGGACGTGTGGGGCGTTCTCTGGGACGTGTGGGGCGTTCTCTGGGACGTGTGGGGCGTTCTCTGGGACGTGTGGGGCGTTCTCTGGGACGTGTGGGGCGTTCTCTGGGACGTGTGGGGCGTTCTCTGGGACGTGTGGGGCGTTCTCTGGGACGTGTGGGGCGTTCTCTGGGACGTGTGGGGCGTTCTCTGGGACGTGTGGGGCGTTCTCTGGGACGTGTGGGGCGTTCTCTGGGACGTGTGGGGCGTTCTCTGGGACCTGTGGGGCGTTCTCTGGGACCTGTGGGGCGTTCTCTGGGACCTGTGGGGCGTTCTCTGGGACCTGTGGGGCGTTCTCTGGGACCTGTGGGGCGTTCTCTGGGACCTGTGGGGCGTTCTCTGGGACCTGTGGGGCGTTCTCTGGGACCTGTGGGGCAGTCTCTGGGACCTGTGGGGCGTTCTCTGGGACCTGTGGGGCGTTCTCTGGGACCTGTGGGGCGTTCTCTGGGACCTGTGGGGCGTTCTCTGGGACCTGTGGGGCGTTCTCTGGGACCTGTGGGGCGTTCTCTGGGACCTGTGGGGCGTTCTCTGGGACCTGTGGGGCAGTCTCTGGGACCTGTGGGGCGTTCTCTGGGACCTGTGGGGCGTTCTCTGGGACCTGTGGGGCGTTCTCTGGGACCTGTGGGGCATTCTCTGGGACCTGTGGGGCATTCTCTGGGACCTGTGGGGCAGTCTCTGGGACCTGTGGGGCAGTCTCTGGGACCTGTGGGGGCAGTCTCTGTGACCTGTGGGGCAGTCTCTGTGACCTGTGGGGCAGTCTCTGGGACCTGTGGGGCAGTCTCTGTGACCTGTGGGGCAGTCTCTGGGACCTGTGGGGCATTCTCTGGGACCTGTGGGTCAGTCTCTGGGACCTGTGGGGCAGTCTCCGTGACCTGTGGGGCAGTCTCCGGGACCTGTGGGGCAGTCTCTGTGACCTGTGGGGCATTCTCTGGGACCTGTGGGTCAGTCTCTGGGACCTGTGGGGCAGTCTCTGTGACCTGTGGGGCGTTCTCTGGGACCTGTGGGGCGTTCTCTGGGACCTGTGGGGCGTTCTCTGGGACCTGTGGGGCGTTCTCTGGGACCTGTGGGGCGTTCTCTGGGACCTGTGGGGCGTTCTCTGGGACCTGTGGGGCGTTCTCTGGGACCTGTGGGGCAGTCTCTGGGACCTGTGGGGCAGTCTCTGGGACCTGTGGGGCGTTCTCTGGGACCTGTGGGGCGTTCTCTGGGACCTGTGGGGCGTTCTCTGGGACCTGTGGGGCGTTCTCTGGGACCTGTGGGGCGTTCTCTGGGACCTGTGGGGCGTTCTCTGGGACCTGTGGGGCGTTCTCTGGGACCTGTGGGGCGTTCTCTGGGACCTGTGGGGCAGTCTCTGGGACCTGTGGGGCGTTCTCTGGGACCTGTGGGGCGTTCTCTGGGACCTGTGGGGCGTTCTCTGGGACCTGTGGGGCATTCTCTGGGACCTGTGGGGCATTCTCTGGGACCTGTGGGGCAGTCTCTGGGACCTGTGGGGCAGTCTCTGGGACCTGTGGGGCAGTCTCTGTGACCTGTGGGGCAGTCTCTGGGACCTGTGGGGCAGTCTCTGGGACCTGTGGGGCAGTCTCTGGGACCTGTGGGGCAGTCTCTGTGACCTGTGGGGCAGTCTCTGGGACCTGTGGGGCAGTCTCTGTGACCTGTGGGGCAGTCTCTGGGACCTGTGGGGCAGTCTCTGTGACCTGTGGGGCAGTCTCTGTGACCTGTGGGGCAGTCTCTGGGACCTGTGGGGCAGTCTCTGTGACCTGTGGGGCAGTCTCTGGGACCTGTGGGGCAGTCTCTGGGACCTGTGGGGCAGTCTCTGTGACCTGTGGGGCAGTCTCTGTGACCTGTGGGGCAGTCTCTGTGACCTGTGGGGCAGTCTCTGGGACCTGTGGGGCAGTCTCTGTGACCTGTGGGGCAGTCTCTGGGACCTGTGGGGCATTCTCTGGGACCTGTGGGTCAGTCTCTGGGACCTGTGGGGCAGTCTCCGTGACCTGTGGGGCAGTCTCCGGGACCTGTGGGGCAGTCTCTGGGACCTGTGGGGCAGTCTCTGTGACCTGTGGGGCAGTCTCTGGGACCTGTGGGGCAGTCTCTGTGACCTGTGGGGCATTCTCCGGGACCTGTGGGGCAGTCTCTGGGACCTGTGGGGCAGTCTCTGTGACCTGTGGGGCAGTCTCTGGGACCTGTGGGGCATTCTCTGGGACCTGTGGGGCAGTCTCTGGGACCTGTGGGGCAGTCTCTGGGACCTGTGGGGCAGTCTCTGTGACCTGTGGGGCAGTCTCTGGGACCTGTGGGGCAGTCTCTGGGACCTGTGGGGCAGTCTCTGGGACCTGTGGGGCAGTCTCTGTGACCTGTGGGGCAGTCTCTGGGACCTGTGGGGCAGTCTCTGTGACCTGTGGGGCAGTCTCTGGGACCTGTGGGGCAGTCTCTGTGACCTGTGGGGCAGTCTCTGTGACCTGTGGGGCAGTCTCTGGGACCTGTGGGGCAGTCTCTGTGACCTGTGGGGCAGTCTCTGGGACCTGTGGGGCAGTCTCTGGGACCTGTGGGGCAGTCTCTGTGACCTGTGGGGCAGTCTCTGTGACCTGTGGGGCAGTCTCTGTGACCTGTGGGGCAGTCTCTGGGACCTGTGGGGCAGTCTCTGTGACCTGTGGGGCAGTCTCTGGGACCTGTGGGGCATTCTCTGGGACCTGTGGGTCAGTCTCTGGGACCTGTGGGGCAGTCTCCGTGACCTGTGGGGCAGTCTCCGGGACCTGTGGGGCAGTCTCCGGGACCTGTGGGGCAGTCTCTGTGACCTGTGGGGCATTCTCTGGGACCTGTGGGTCAGTCTCTGGGACCTGTGGGGCAGTCTCTGTGACCTGTGGGGCATTCTCTGGGACCTGTGGGGCAGTCTCTGTGACCTGTGGGGCAGTCTCTGTGACCTGTGGGGCAGTCTCTGTGACCTGTGGGGCAGTCTCTGTGACCTGTGGGGCAGTCTCTGGGACCTGTGGGGCAGTCTCTGGGACCTGTGGGGCAGTCTCTGGGACCTGTGGGGCAGTCTCTGGGACCTGTGGGGCAGTCTCTGGGACCTGTGGGGCAGTCTCTGGGACCTGTGGGGCAGTCTCTGTGACCTGTGGGGCAGTCTCCGGGACCTGTGGGGCAGTCTCCGGGACCTGTGGGGCAGTCTCTGGGACCTGTGGGGCAGTCTCTGTGACCTGTGGGGCAGTCTCTGTGACCTGTGGGGCAGTCTCTGTGACCTGTGGGGCAGCCTCTGGGACCTGTGGGGCAGTCTCTGGGACCTGTGGGCAGTCTCTGGGACCTGTGGGGCAGTCTCTGGGACCTGTGGGGCAGTCTCTGGGACCTGTGGGGCAGTCTCTGTGACCTGTGGGGCAGTCTCTGGGACCTGTGGGGCAGTCTCTGGGACCTGTGGGGCATTCTCTGGGACCTGTGGGGCAGTCTCTGGGACCTGTGGGGCAGTCTCTGTGACCTGTGGGGCAGTCTCTGTGACCTGTGGGGCAGTCTCTGGGACCTGTGGGCAGTCTCTGTGACCTGTGGGGCAGTCTCTGTGACCTGTGGGGCAGTCTCTGGGACCTGTGGGGCAGTCTCTGGGACCTGTGGGGCAGTCTCTGGGACCTGTGGGGCATTCTCTGGGACCTGTGGGTCAGTCTCTGGGACCTGTGGGGCAGTCTCTGTGACCTGTGGGGCAGTCTCCGGGACCTGTGGGGCAGTCTCTGGGACCTGTGGGGCAGTCTCTGTGACCTGTGGGGCATTCTCTGGGACCTGTGGGTCAGTCTCTGGGACCTGTGGGGCAGTCTCTGTGACCTGTGGGGCAGTCTCTGTGACCTGTGGGGCAGTCTCTGGGACCTGTGGGGCATTCTCTGGGACCTGTGGGTCAGTCTCTGGGACCTGTGGGGCAGTCTCTGTGACCTGTGGGGCAGTCTCCGGGACCTGTGGGGCAGTCTCTGGGACCTGTGGGGCAGTCTCTGTGACCTGTGGGGCATTCTCTGGGACCTGTGGGTCAGTCTCTGGGACCTGTGGGGCAGTCTCTGTGACCTGTGGGGCATTCTCTGGGACCTGTGGGGCATTCTCTGGGACCTGTGGGGCAGTCTCTGGGACCTGTGGGGCAGTCTCTGGGACCTGTGGGGCAGTCTCTGGGACCTGTGGGGGCAGTCTCTGGGACCTGTGGGGCAGTCTCTGTGACCTGTGGGGCAGTCTCCGGGACCTGTGGGGCAGTCTCCGGGACCTGTGGGGCAGTCTCCGGGACCTGTGGGGCAGTCTCCGGGACCTGTGGGGCAGTCTCCGGGACCTGTGGGGCAGTCTCCGGGACCTGTGGGGCAGTCTCTGGGACCTGTGGGGCAGTCTCTGTGACCTGTGGGGCAGTCTCTGGGACCTGTGGGGCAGTCTCTGTGACCTGTGGGGCAGTCTCTGTGACCTGTGGGGCAGTCTCTGTGACCTGTGGGGCAGTCTCTGGGACCTGTGGGGCAGTCTCTGGGACCTGTGGGGCAGTCTCTGTGACCTGTCCTGTGGGGCAGTCTCTGGGACCTGTGGGGCAGTCTCTGTGACCTGTGGGGCAGTCTCTGGGACCTGTGGGGCAGTCTCTGGGACCTGTGGGGCAGTCTCTGGGACCTGTGGGGGCAGTCTCTGTGACCTGTGGGGCAGTCTCCGGGACCTGTGGGGCAGTCTCTGGGACCTGTGGGGCAGTCTCTGTGACCTGTGGGGCAGTCTCTGTGACCTGTGGGGCAGTCTCTGTGACCTGTGGGGCAGTCTCTGGGACCTGTGGGGCAGTCTCTGGGACCTGTGGGGCAGTCTCCGGGACCTGTGGGGCAGTCTCCGGGACCTGTGGGGCAGTCTCTGTGACCTGTGGGGCAGTCTCTGGGACCTGTGGGGCATTCTCTGGGACCTGTGGGGCATTCTCTGGGACCTGTGGGGCAGTCTCTGTGACCTGTGGGGCAGTCTCTGTGACCTGTGGGGCAGTCTCTGTGACCTGTGGGGCATTCTCCGGGACCTGTGGGGCAGTCTCTGGGACCTGTGGGGCAGTCTCTGTGACCTGTGGGGCAGTCTCTGTGACCTGTGGGGCAGTCTCTGGGACCTGTGGGGCAGTCTCTGGGACCTGTGGGGCAGTCTCTGGGACCTGTGGGGCAGTCTCTGGGACCTGTGGGGCAGTCTCTGGGACCTGTGGGGCAGTCTCTGGGACCTGTGGGGCAGTCTCCGGGACCTGTGGGGCAGTCTCTGTGACCTGTGGGGCAGTCTCTGTGACCTGTGGGGCAGTCTCTGTGACCTGTGGGGCAGTCTCTGTGACCTGTGGGGCATTCTCCGGGACCTGTGGGGCAGTCTCTGGGACCTGTGGGGCAGTCTCTGTGACCTGTGGGGCAGTCCTCTGTGACCTGTGGGGCAGTCTCTGGGACCTGTGGGGCAGTCTCTGGGACCTGTGGGGCAGTCTCTGGGACCTGTGGGGCAGTCTCTGGGACCTGTGGGGCAGTCTCTGGGACCTGTGGGGCAGTCTCCGGGACCTGTGGGGCAGTCTCTGGGACCTGTGGGGCAGTCTCTGTGACCTGTGGGGCAGTCTCTGGGACCTGTGGGGCATTCTCTGGGACCTGTGGGGCATTCTCTGGGACCTGTGGGGCAGTCTCTGGGACCTGTGGGGCAGTCTCCGGGACCTGTGGGGCAGTCTCCGGGACCTGTGGGGCATTCTCTGGGACCTGTGGGGCATTCTCTGGGACCTGTGGGGCAGTCTCTGGGACCTGTGGGGGAGTCTCTGGGACCTGTGGGGCAGTCTCTGGGACCTGTGGGGCAGTCTCTGTGACCTGTGGGGCAGTCTCTGTGACCTGTGGGGCAGTCTCTGGGACCTGTGGGGCAGTCTCTGGGACCTGTGGGGCAGTCTCTGGGACCTGTGGGGCAGTCTCTGTGACCTGTGGGGCAGTCTCTGGGACCTGTGGGGCAGTCTCTGTGACCTGTGGGGCAGTCTCTGGGACCTGTGGGGCAGTCTCTGGGACCTGTGGGGCAGTCTCTGGGACCTGTGGGGCATTCTCTGGGACCTGTGGGGCAGTCTCTGGGACCTGTGGGGCAGTCTCTGTGACCTGTGGGGCAGTCTCTGTGACCTGTGGGGCAGTCTCTGGGACCTGTGGGGCAGTCTCTGGGACCTGTGGGGCAGTCTCTGGGACCTGTGGGGCATTCTCTGGGACCTGTGGGTCAGTCTCTGGGACCTGTGGGGCAGTCTCTGTGACCTGTGGGGCAGTCTCCGGGACCTGTGGGGCAGTCTCTGGGACCTGTGGGGCAGTCTCTGTGACCTGTGGGGCATTCTCTGGGACCTGTGGGTCAGTCTCTGGGACCTGTGGGGCAGTCTCTGTGACCTGTGGGGCAGTCTCCTGTGACCTGTGGGGCAGTCTCTGGGACCTGTGGGGCATTCTCTGGGACCTGTGGGTCAGTCTCTGGGACCTGTGGGGCAGTCTCTGTGACCTGTGGGGCAGTCTCCGGGACCTGTGGGGCAGTCTCTGGGACCTGTGGGGCAGTCTCTGTGACCTGTGGGGCATTCTCTGGGACCTGTGGGTCAGTCTCTGGGACCTGTGGGGCAGTCTCTGTGACCTGTGGGGCATTCTCTGGGGACCTGTGGGGGCATTCTCTGGGACCTGTGGGGCAGTCTCTGGGACCTGTGGGGCAGTCTCTGGGACCTGTGGGGCAGTCTCTGGGACCTGTGGGGCAGTCTCTGGGACCTGTGGGGCAGTCTCTGTGACCTGTGGGGCAGTCTCCGGGACCTGTGGGGCAGTCTCCGGGACCTGTGGGGCAGTCTCCGGGACCTGTGGGGCAGTCTCCGGGACCTGTGGGGCAGTCTCCGGGACCTGTGGGGCAGTCTCCGGGACCTGTGGGGCAGTCTCTGGGACCTGTGGGGCAGTCTCTGGGACCTGTGGGGCAGTCTCTGTGACCTGTGGGGCAGTCTCTGTGACCTGTGGGGCAGTCTCTGTGACCTGTGGGGCAGTCTCTGGGACCTGTGGGGCAGTCTCTGGGACCTGTGGGGCAGTCTCTGGGACCTGTGGGGCAGTCTCTGGGACCTGTGGGGCAGTCTCTGTGACCTGTGGGGCAGTCTCTGGGACCTGTGGGGCAGTCTCTGTGACCTGTGGGGCAGTCTCTGGGACCTGTGGGGCAGTCTCTGGGACCTGTGGGGCAGTCTCTGGGACCTGTGGGGCAGTCTCTGTGACCTGTGGGGCAGTCTCCGGGACCTGTGGGGCAGTCTCTGGGACCTGTGGGGCAGTCTCTGGGACCTGTGGGGCAGTCTCTGTGACCTGTGGGGCAGTCTCTGGGACCTGTGGGGCAGTCTCTGGGACCTGTGGGGCAGTCTCTGGGACCTGTGGGGCAGTCTCTGGGACCTGTGGGGCAGTCTCCGGGACCTGTGGGGCAGTCTCTGGGACCTGTGGGGCAGTCTCTGTGACCTGTGGGGCAGTCTCTGTGACCTGTGGGGCATTCTCTGGGACCTGTGGGGCATTCTCTGGGACCTGTGGGGCAGTCTCTGGGACCTGTGGGGCAGTCTCTGGGACCTGTGGGGCAGTCTCTGGGACCTGTGGGGCAGTCTCTGTGACCTGTGGGGCAGTCTCTGGGACCTGTGGGGCAGTCTCTGTGACCTGTGGGGCAGTCTCTGTGACCTGTGGGGCAGTCTCTGGGACCTGTGGGGCAGTCTCTGGGACCTGTGGGGCAGTCTCTGGGACCTGTGGGGCAGTCTCTGTGACCTGTGGGGCAGTCTCTGGGACCTGTGGGGCAGTCTCTGGGACCTGTGGGGCAGTCTCTGTGACCTGTGGGGCAGTCTCTGTGACCTGTGGGGCAGTCTCTGGGACCTGTGGGGCAGTCTCTGGGACCTGTGGGGCAGTCTCTGTGACCTGTGGGGCAGTCTCTGGGACCTGTGGGGCATTCTCTGGGACCTGTGGGTCAGTCTCTGGGACCTGTGGGGCAGTCTCTGTGACCTGTGGGGCAGTCTCCGGGACCTGTGGGGCAGTCTCTGGGACCTGTGGGGCAGTCTCTGTGACCTGTGGGGCATTCTCTGGGACCTGTGGGTCAGTCTCTGGGACCTGTGGGGCAGTCTCTGTGACCTGTGGGGCATTCTCTGGGACCTGTGGGGCAGTCTCTGGGACCTGTGGGGCAGTCTCTGGGACCTGTGGGGCAGTCTCTGTGACCTGTGTGGCAGTCTCCGGGACCTGTGGGGCAGTCTCCGGGACCTGTGGGGCAGTCTCCGGGACCTGTGGGGCAGTCTCTGGGACCTGTGGGGCAGTCTCTGGGACCTGTGGGGCAGTCTCTGGGACCTGTGGGGCAGTCTCTGTGACCTGTGGGGCAGTCTCTGGGACCTGTGGGGCAGTCTCTGTGACCTGTGGGGCAGTCTCTGGGACCTGTGGGGCAGTCTCTGGGACCTGTGGGGCAGTCTCTGTGACCTGTGGGGCAGTCTCCGGGACCTGTGGGGCAGTCTCTGGGACCTGTGGGGCAGTCTCTGTGACCTGTGGGGCAGTCTCTGTGACCTGTGGGGCAGTCTCTGGGACCTGTGGGGCAGTCTCTGGGACCTGTGGGGCAGTCTCTGGGACCTGTGGGGCAGTCTCTGGGACCTGTGGGGCAGTCTCCGGGACCTGTGGGGCAGTCTCTGGGACCTGTGGGGCAGTCTCTGTGACCTGTGGGGCAGTCTCTGGGACCTGTGGGCATTCTCTGGGACCTGTGGGGCATTCTCTGGGACCTGTGGGGCAGTCTCTGGGACCTGTGGGGCAGTCTCCGGGACCTGTGGGGCAGTCTCCGGGACCTGTGGGGCATTCTCTGGGACCTGTGGGGCATTCTCTGGGACCTGTGGGGCAGTCTCTGGGACCTGTGGGGCAGTCTCTGGGACCTGTGGGGCAGTCTCTGTGACCTGTGGGGCAGTCTCTGTGACCTGTGGGGCAGTCTCTGTGACCTGTGGGGCAGTCTCTGGGACCTGTGGGGCAGTCTCTGGGACCTGTGGGGCAGTCTCTGGGACCTGTGGGGCAGTCTCTGTGACCTGTGGGGCAGTCTCTGGGACCTGTGGGGCAGTCTCTGTGACCTGTGGGGCAGTCTCTGGGACCTGTGGGGCAGTCTCTGGGACCTGTGGGGCAGTCTCTGGGACCTGTGGGGCAGTCTCTGGGACCTGTGGGGCAGTCTCTGGGACCTGTGGGGCAGTCTCTGTGACCTGTGGGGCAGTCTCTGTGACCTGTGGGGCAGTCTCTGTGACCTGTGGGGCAGTCTCTGGGACCTGTGGGCATTCTCTGGGACCTGTGGGTCAGTCTCTGGGACCTGTGGGGCAGTCTCTGTGACCTTTGGGGCAGTCTCCGGGACCTGTGGGGCAGTCTCTGGGACCTGTGGGGCAGTCTCTGTGACCTGTGGGGCATTCTCTGGGACCTGTGGGTCAGTCTCTGGGACCTGTGGGGCAGTCTCTGTGACCTGTGGGGCAGTCTCTGTGACCTGTGGGGCAGTCTCTGGGACCTGTGGGGCATTCTCTGGGACCTGTGGGTCAGTCTCTGGGACCTGTGGGGCAGTCTCTGTGACCTGTGGGGCAGTCTCCGGGACCTGTGGGGCAGTCTCCGGGACCTGTGGGGCAGTCTCTGTGACCTGTGGGGCATTCTCTGGGACCTGTGGGGCATTCTCTGGGACCTGTGGGTCAGTCTCTGGGACCTGTGGGGCAGTCTCTGTGACCTGTGGGGCATTCTCTGGGACCTGTGGGGGCAGTCTCTGGGACCTGTGGGGCAGTCTCTGGGACCTGTGGGGCAGTCTCTGTGACCTGTGGGGCAGTCTCTGGGACCTGTGGGGCAGTCTCTGTGACCTGTGGGGCAGTCTCCGGGACCTGTGGGGCAGTCTCCGGGGACCTGTGGGGCAGTCTCCGGGACCTGTGGGGCAGTCTCTGGGACCTGTGGGGCAGTCTCTGTGACCTGTGGGGGCAGTCTCTGTGACCTGTGGGGCAGTCTCTGGGACCTGTGGGGCAGTCTCTGGGACCTGTGGGGCAGTCTCTGTGACCTGTGGGGCAGTCTCTGTGACCTGTGGGGCAGTCTCTGGGACCTGTGGGGCAGTCTCTGGGACCTGTGGGGCAGTCTCTGTGACCTGTGGGGCAGTCTCTGGGACCTGTGGGGCAGTCTCTGGGACCTGGGGGCAGTCTCTGGGACCTGTGGGGCAGTCTCTGTGACCTGTGGGGCAGTCTCTGGGACCTGTGGGGCAGTCTCTGGGACCTGTGGGGCAGTCTCTGGGACCTGTGGGGCAGTCTCCGGGACCTGTGGGGCAGTCTCTGGGACCTGTGGGGCAGTCTCTGGGACCTGTGGGGCATTCTCTGGGACCTGTGGGGCAGTCTCTGGGACCTGTGGGGCAGTCTCTGGGACCTGTGGGGCATTCTCTGGGACCTGTGGGGCAGTCTCGGGACCT
>JBBDGP010004980.1:0-93752 GCA_037952835.1 Lithobates septentrionalis
ACTGTCCCCCTGTCCACCCCTCTGTCCCCCTGTCCACCCCTCTGTCCACCCCTCTGTCCCCCTGTCCACCCTTCTGTCCCCCTGTCCACCCCACTGTCCCCCTGTCCACCCCACTGTCCCCCTGTCCACCCCTCTGTCCCCTGTCCACCCCTCTGTCCCCCTCTCCACCCTCAGTCCTCCTGTCCACCCACTGTCCCCCTGTCCCCCCTCTGTCCACCCCTCTGTCCCCCTGTCCACCCCACTGTCCCCCTGTCCACCCCACTGTCCCCCTGTCCACCCTCTGTCCCCCTGTCCACCCCACTGTCCCCCTGTCCACCCCTCTGTCCCCCTGTCCACCCCACTGTCCCCCTGCCCCCCCTCTGTCCCCCTGTCCACCCCACTGTCCCCCCTCTGTCCACCCCTCTGTCCCCCTGTCCACCCCTCTGTCCCCCTGTCCACCCCACTGTCCCACTGTCCCCTGTCCACCCCTCTGTCCCCCTGTCCACCCCTCTGTCCCCTTGTCCACCCACTGTCCCCCTGTCCACCCCTCTGTCCCCCTGTCCACCCCTCTGTCCCACTGTCCACCCCACTGTCCCCCTGTCCACCCCTCTGTCCCCCTGTCCACCCCACTGTCCCCCTGTCCACCCCTCTGTCCCCCTGTCCACCCCACTGTCCCCCTGGTCCCCCCTCTGTCCACCCCACTGCCCCCCTGTCCCCCCTCTGTCCCCCTGTCCCCCCTCTGTCCACCCCTCTGTCCCCCTGTCCACCCCACTGTCCCCCTGTCCACCCCTCTGTCCCCCCTGTCCACCCCACTGTCCCCCTGTCCACCCCTCTGTCCCCTGTCCACACCCTCTGTCCCCTTGTCCACCCCACTGTCCCCTGTCTACCCCACTGTCCCCCTGTCCACCCCTCTGTCCCCCTGTCCACCCTCTGTCCCCCTGTCCACCCCACTGTCCCCCTGTCCACCCCACTGTCCCCCCTCTGTCCACCCCTCTGTCCCCCTGTCCACCCCACTGTCCCCCTGTCCCCCCTCTGTCCCCTGTCCACCCCTCTGTCCCCTGTCCACCCCTCTGTCCCCTTGTCCACCCCACTGTCCCCCTGTCTACCCCACTGTCCCCCTGTCCACCCCTCTGTCCACCCCTCTGTCCCCCTGTCCACCCACTGTCCCCCTGTCCACCCCACTGTCCCCCTCTGTCCACCCCTCTGTCCCCCTGTCCACCCCACTGTCCCCCTGTCCCCCCTCTGTCCACCCCTCTGTCCCCCTGTCCACCCCACTGTCCCCCTGTCCACCCCACTGTCCCCCTGTCCACCCCTCTGTCCCCCCTCTGTCCACCCCTCTGTCCCCCTGTCCACCCCACTGTTCCCCTGTACACCCCACTGTCCCCCTGTCACCCCCTCTGTCCACCCCTCTGTCCCCCTGTCCACCCCACTGTCCCCCTGTCCACCCCCACTGTCCCCCTCCCCCTCTGTCCACCCCTCTGTCCCCCTGTCCACCCCACTGTCCCCTGTCCACCCTCTGTCCACCCCTCTGTCCCCCTGTCCACCCCACTGTCCCACTGTCCCCCTGTCCACCCCTCTGTCCCCCTGTCCACCCCTCTGTTCACCCATCTGTCCCCCTGTCCACCCCACTATCCCCCTGTCCACCCCACTGTCCCCCTGTCCCCCCTCTGTCCACCCTCTTTCCCCCTGTCCACCCCTCTGTCCCCCTGTCCACCCCACTGTCCCCCTGTCCCCCCTCTGTCCACCCCTCTGTCCCCCTGTCCACCCCACTGTCCCCCTGTCCACCCCACTGTCCCCCTGTCCACCCCTCTGTCCCCCTGTCCACCCCTCTGTCCCCCCTCTGTCCACCCCACTGTCCCCCTGTACACCCCACTGTCCCCCTGTCACCCCTCTGTCCACCCCTCTGTCCCCCTGTCCACCCCACTGTCCCCCTGTCCACCCCACTGTCCCCCTGCCCCCCCCCTCTGTCCACCCCTCTGTCCCCCTGTCCACCCCACTGTCCCCCTGTCCACCCCACTGTCCCACTGTCCCCCTGTCCACCCCTCTGTCCCCCTGTCCACCCCTCTGTCCACCCATCTGTCCCCCTGTCCACCCCACTATCCCCCTGTCCACCCCACTGTCCCCCCCTCTGTCCACCCCTCAGCTCCCCTGTCCACCCCACTGTCCCCCTGTCCACCCCACTGTCCCCCTGTCCCCCCTCTGTCCCCCTGTCCACCCCACTGTCCCCCTGTCCCCCCTCTGTCCACCCCTCTGTCCCCCTGTCCACCCCACTGTCCCCCTGTCCACCCCACTGTCCCCCTGTCCACCCCTCTGTCCCCCTGTCCACCCCTCTGTCCCCCCTCTGTCCACCCCTCTGTCCCCCTGTCCACCCCACTGTCCCCCTGTACACCCCACTGTCCCCCTGTCACCCCCTCTGTCCCCCTGTCCACCCCACTGTCCCCCTGTCCCCCCTCTGTCCACCCCTCTGTCCACCCCACTGTCCCCCTGCCCCCCCCCCCTCTGTCCCCCTGTCCACCCCACTGTCCCCCTGTCCACCCCACTGTCCCCCTGCCCCCCCCTCTGTCCACCCCTCTGTCCCCTGTCCACCCCACTGTTCCCCCTGTCCACCCCTCTGTGCCCCTGTCCCCCTGTCCACCCCACTGTCCCCCTGTCCACCCCTCTGTCCCCCTGTCCACCCTCTGTCCACCCATCTGTCCCCCTGTCCACCCCACTGTCCCCCTGTCCACCCCACTGTCCCCCTGTCCCCCCTCTGTCCACCCCTCTGTCCCCCTGTCCACCCCTCTGTCCCCCTGTCCACCCCACTGTCCCCTGTCCACCCCACTGTCCCCCCTCTGTCCACCCCACTGTCCCCCCTCTGTCCCCCTGTCCACCCCACTGTCCCCCTGCCCCCCCCCCTCTGTCCACCCCTCTGTCCCCCTGTCCACCCCACTGTCCCCCTGTCCCCCCCTCTGTCCACCCCTCTGTCCCCCTGTCCCCCCTCTGTCCCCCTGTCCACCCCTCTGTCCCCTGTCCACCCCACTGTCCCCCTGTCCCCCCCCCCTCTGTCCCCCTGTCCACCCCACTGTCCCCCTGTCCACCCCACTGTCCCCCCCTCTGTCCACCCCTCAGCTCCCCTGTCCACCCCACTGTCCCCCTGTCCACCCCACTGTCCCCCTTCTCCCCCCTCTGTCCACCCCTCTGTCCCCCTGTCCACCCCACTGTCCCCCTGTCCACCCCACTGTCCCCCCTCTGTCGTCCTGTCCCCCCCTGTCCACCCCACTGTCCCCCTGTCCACCCCACTGTCCCCCTGTCCACCCCTCTGTCCCCCTGTCCACCCCTCTGTCCCCCTGTCCACCCCACTGTCCCTCTGTCCACCCCACTGTCCCACTGTCCCCCTGTCCACCCCTCTGTCCCCCTGTACACCCCTCTGTCCCCCTGTCCACCCCACTGTCCCCCCCTCCTGTCCCCCTGTCCACCCCACTGTCCCCCTGTCCACCCCACTGTCCCCCTGTCCCCCCTCTGTCCCCCTGTCCACCCCACTGTCCCCCCCTCTGTCCCCCTGTCTACCCCACTGTCCCCCTGTCCACCCCACTGTCCCCCTGTCCACCCCACTGTCCCCCTGTCCACCCCTCTGTCCCCTGTCCACCCCACTGTCCCCCTGTCCACCCCACTGTCCCCCTGTCCCCCCTCTGTCCCCTGTCCACCCCACTGTACCCCTGTCCCCCCTCTGCCCCCCCTCTGTCCACCCCACTGTCCCCCTGTCCCCCCCTCTGTCCCCTGTCCACCCCACTGTCCCACTGTCCACCCCACTGTACCCCTGTCCACCCCACTGTCCCCCTGTCCACCCACTGTCACCCCCTCTGTCCCCCCCACTGTTCCCCTGTTCCCCCCTCTGTCCCCCTTCTGTCCACCCCTCTGTCCCCCTGTCCATCCCACTGTCCATCCCTCTGTCCCCCTGTCCATCCCTCTGTCCCCCTGTCCACCCCACTGCCCCCCCCCCTCTGTCCCCCTGTCCACCCCTCTGTCCCCCTGTCCACCCCTCTGTCCATCCCTCTGCCCCCTGTCCATCCTCTGTCCCCCTGTCCATCCCACTGTCCCCCTGTCCACCCCTCTGTCCATTCCACTGTCCCCCTGTCCACCCCACTGTCCCCCTGTCCACCCCACTGCCCCCCCCTCTGTCCACCCCACTGTCCCCTGTCCACCCCCCTGTCCCCCTGTCCACCCCACTGTCCCCCTGTCCACCCCTCTGTCCCTCTGTCCCCCTGCCCACCCCTCTGTCCATCCCACAGTCCCCCTGTCCATCCCTCTGTCCCCCTGTCCATCCCCTATATATATTATTATTTATTATTCATTCTTTTATTCTTTTGCACTACAAAAAAGATGTGTACATAGGAATTTAGGAATTAGTTCATTTTTTTTTAAACTATAGTGCGGCCCCCCAACAGTCTGAGGGACCGTGAACTGGCCCCCTGTCTAAAAAGTTTGAGGACCCCTGCACTATAGGTTGCGCTGACCTATAATAGGGCTCAGTTCTATGAAGGAGCCGTGTTGTTTAGTCAGAAGAGGAGGGCCGGGGAGTATTGAGGTCACGTGCCTCCCTTTTGGCAGCTGCACATTCCCTCACACTGAGCTGTACAAGGAGTCCTGGTTGGTCAAAAGGTCGTCACCGGGTTCCAGTTCCACCAATCGCAGCCCAGAAGGGACAAATCAGCTCCTCCGACCCAGGTAACAGACTGCACCATCACCCACAGACGCCGGGGTGGTGGGACTGTACCACGTGATAGCAGATTGCCCATCTGCGCAGCGGACCATACCATTTTATGTGGGGAAGTAGACGGGCCATTCGGAGGGAGGCGGCTGCAGAGTATGTAGCCATGTATGTCGAAAGAAGAGACGTCACCTCGGCTCTCTGGGTCGGGGTCACGGTGGTCGCTCCCCTCTGTCGCCTCCCCCTAGTACAGTGGTACGGCCCAGAGGAAGTATGTGAGAAAGCGCTGGTGGCTGCTGTTTGCGCTGCTATCCGATAGGTGGAGGGGGTGAGGGGCGGGGCCATGATGTCGCCTATTCATTGGGTGATTTCTTAGTCATGGCTCAGGAGCGCGCCCGTCCTTGGCGTCCTTTCGTCACGTGTACGTATGCGGTCAGGGCTGCCCGCTCATTGGTCGGTGTGGCTATTCAGCGAGGTCGAGGGGCGGAGTCTGGGGGAAATAGGAGCGGGGAGGAGAAGGCCGCGGCGGGAGCGAGCGTGGGGCAGCGCCATTTTGTGCAAAAACAAACGGACAGCACCGGGAAGACGTGCAACGGGGACGAGCGCGGAGACCGTCACCGATCAATTCTTGACATTCACCGGGGAGGGAGGAGGCTGCGGGGGGGCCGCTACAGGTGAGGACGGGGCCCTTCACACCACTCAGCCGGGGGCCCCGACACTGCTGCTGTCACCTTCCAACGAGGGGCCTATTGTACACTGAATCGGGCCTGTAACTGAGCCGGGGTACCGAGGGAGGCCTAAAGACCCCGCCTGGACCCGGTGTCCCCTCACAGGGCCAATCTATGGGGGAGGGGAAACAGATGGTGGCCGGTGTGTCGGAGGAGAGGTACTTTCTTCCGGGAAGAAGGGTTGGTAATGGGGGAGCAGTGCGCTCCATCTGGGGGGTGCTCCTGATAGGGGGGGGGTTCAGTGCTCCCCTTCTGGAGGAGAGGGGGGGAATGGGGGGGCAGTGCTCCCATTTTGGAGGGGGGCGCAGTGCTCTCCCCTTCTTGGGGAATGGGGGGCAGTGCCCCCCTTTTGGAGGAGGGGGGGCAGGTGCTCCTTCTGATGGGGGTAATGGGGGCAGTGCTCCCCTTTTGTTGGATGGGGGGTAGTGCTCCCTTCTGAGAGGGGTAATAGGGGGATAATGACAGTGCGCCTCTTCTGGGGGTGGGCAGTGCTCCCTTCTGAGAGGAATAATGGGGGGGGGGGGGTAATGGGAGGCAGTGCTCCTCTTCTGAATGGGGGGAGCAGTGCTCCCTTCTGAGAGGGGTAATAGGGGGATGACAGTGCTCCTTCTGGAGGGGGGCAGTGCTCCCCTTCTGAATGGGGGGCAGTGCTCCCCTTCTGAATGGGGGGGGGTAATAGGGGGGGTGATGGCAGTTCTCCCCTTGGAGGGAGGGTAATGGGGGTCAGTTCTCTACTGATGGAGGGGGGCAGTGCTCCCCTTCTGGAGGGGGGTTAATGGGGGGCAGTGCTCCCTTCTGAGAGGGGTAATAGGGGATGACAACAGTGCTCCCCTTCTGGAGGGGGGGTAATGAGGGGCAGTTCTCCCTTCTGAGAGGGGGTAATAGGGGGGATGACGACAGTGCTCCCCTTCTGGAGGGAGGGTAATGGGGGGGGCAGTGCTCCCTTCTGAGAGGGGTAATAGGGGGGGGTGACGGCAGTTCTCCCCTTCTTGGAGGGAGGGTAATGGGGGTCAGTTCTCTACTGATGGAGGTGGGCAGTGCTCCCCTTCTGATGGGGTCAGTGCTAATGGGCTAAGGGTAATGCTAAGGGTCAGTGCTAAGGGTAATGGGGGGGGGGGGAGAGACAGTGCTCCCCTTCTGAGGTGGGGTAATGGGGGTCAGTGCTCTCCTGATGGAGGGGGCGGCAGGTGCTCCTCTTCTGATGGAGGGGGGGTGCGACAGTGCTCCCCTTCTGGGGGGGGGGGGGGTAATGGGGGCAGTGCTCCCCTTCTGGAGGGAGGGGGAAGAGGTGACCAGAGGAAGAGTTCTCTTTAGAGGGAGTGGGGTGACAGGAGGAGGGGGTGATGAGAAGAGGTTCTCTAATTTGGGGTGAGGGGTAATAGGAGGAGGAGCTGCTTGCTTAAGGTGGGGGGAGGGGGTGCTGATAGACGGAGGCACTTTATTACAAAGTGGGTGGGGGGTGACAGATGTTGGTTGACAAGTTTGTGGGTCTCCGGCCATGACCCCCAGTTCACATTTAGGTGGAGGGAGGAAGTGTCCCAGTTGGAGGATCTCACTGGTTTTATGTCAGGGCAGAACACATCGTACAGCGAGGATGGCTCTTCCTGTCCTGGTGACAACCCCCCTTTTTTTTTTGTACAGGTGTCACAGGGACAGGAAGTGAGGGGTTCCTCCCCGGCTGGGTCACGGACAACTTGAAATTTTCCAGCTCCGACTAAAGTGAATGGGGGGGAGGGGGAGAACATTTTGCTGATGGTCATCTTTCCCCCTGGTAGGATCATGGTCACCCCTGGCCCCAGTATTGTAAAGTGCTGATTGGATGCTGTGATGTGCTGGAGGAAGGGTCGCTGGCCTTGTCTTTAAAAGCATTGAGTTGTGTCTTCCTTCGGGTGAATGGATGGGGTGCTACACTGGGCCTTCCTCTGCAGACTGTATGCTGTGTGTGGCTCCTCCCCTGGAGGCGGATCTGATCCTCTGCAGACTGTGCGCTGTGTGGCTCCTCCCTGGAGGAGGAGCTGATCCTCTGCAGACTGTGTGGCTCCTCCCCGGAGGAGGAGCTGATCCTCTGCAGACTGTGTGGCTCCTCCCTGGAGGAGGAGCTGATCCTCTGCAGACTGTGTGGCTCCTCCCTGGAGGAGGAGCTGATCCTCTGCGCGCTGTGTGTGGCTCCTCCCTGGAGGAGGAGCTGATCCTCTGCGCGCTGTGTGTGGCTCCTCCCTGGAGAAGGAGCTGATCCTCTGCAGACTGCTGTGAGGCTTCTTCCCAGAGGCTGATTCTCTGCAGACCAGGGTGTGTTGGGGTTATGGGTCGGCTGTGTGTGTGTTGGGGCTTGCTGTATATGTGCGTGTACTGAGGTCGGAGATATATATTTTTCGGGCTCTGTGTTGCGGTCGGGGCTGGCTTTGTGCGTGTGTCGGGGTTTTGTGCTGGAGTCGCGAGTCTGTGTCCGGGCTCACTCTGTATGTGTGCTGGAGTTATGGGTCAGGGCTGGCTGTGTGTTGGTCGGGGCTCACTCTGTATGTGCTGGGGTTGTGGCCGGGGCTCGCTCTTTGTGCTGGAATTGTGTGTGTGTGTGTTGGGGCTTGCTCTGTATGTGTGTTGGGGTTGTGGGCCGTGGCTAGCTGTGTGTGTGTGTGTGTGTGTTGGGGTCGCTCTGTATGTGGGTTGGGGCTCACTCTGTGTGTGTGTGTGTGTGTGTGTGTGTGTGTGTGTGTGTGTGTGTGTGTGTTGGGTCGTGGGTCAGGGCGCTGTGCGTGTGTTGGGGTCGTGACTGGCTGTGTGTGTGTCTCTCGTGGGTTGGGGCTGGCTTTGTGTGTGTTGTTCGGGGCTTGCTCTGTATTTGTGCTGGAGTCGTGGGTCCCGACTGGCTGTGTGTGTGTTGGGGTTGTGGGCCGGAGGGTAGTGTGTTGGGATTAGGGCTCGCTCTGTATGTTTTGGGTCATGGGCTCGGTCGCGGCTGTCTGTGTATTGGGGTCGGGACTCGCTCTGTATCCTGGGGTCGTGACTGGCTGTGTGTGTTGGAGTCGTGGGTCGCAGCTGTGTTGTGGTTGTGACTGGCTGTGTGTGTGTTGGGGTCAGGTTTGTGCGTTGGGGTTGTGGGCCGGGGCTCGCTCTGTAGGTGTTGGGGGCCTGGGCTGGCTGTGTTGGGGTTGTGGCTGTCTGTGTGTGTGTGTTGGGGTCATGACTCGCTCTGTATGTGTGCTGGAGTCGTGGGTCGCAGCTGGCTGGCTGTGTGCGTTGGGGTCGTGGGTCGCGGCTGGCTGTGTGTGTGTGTTGGGGTCGCGGCTGGCTGTGTGTGTGTGTTGGGGTTGCGGCTGGCTGTGTGTGTGTGTGTTGGGGTCGCGGCTGGCTGTGTGTGTGTGTGTTGGGGTCGCGGCTGGCTGTGTGTGTGTGTGTTGGGGTCGCGGCTGGCTGTGTGTGTGTGTGTGTGTTGGGGTCGCGGCTGGCTGTGTGTGTGTGTGTGTGTGTGTTGGGGTCGCGGCTGGCTGTGTGTGTGTTGGGGTCGCGGCTGGCTGTGTGTGTGTGTTGGGGTCGCGGCTGGCTGTGTGTGTGTGTTGGGGTCGCGGCTGGCTGTGTGTGTGTGTTGGGGTCGCGGCTGGCTGTGTGTGTGTGTTGGGGTCGCGGCTGGCTGTGTGTGTGTGTTGGGGTCGCGGCTGGCTGTGTGTGTGTGTTGGGGTCGCGGCTGGCTGTGTGTGTGTGTTGGGGTCGCGGCTGGCTGTGTGTGTGTGTTGGGGTCGCGGCTGGCTGTGTGTGTGTGTTGGGGTCGCGGCTGGCTGTGTGTGTGTGTGTTGGGGTCGCGGCTGGCTGTGTGTGTGTGTTGGGGTCGCGGCTGGCTGTGTGTGTGTGTTGGGGTCGCGGCTGGCTGTGTGTGTGTGTTGGGGTCGCGGCTGGCTGTGTGTGTGTGTTGGGGTCGCGGCTGGCTGTGTGTGTGTGTTGGGGTCGCGGCTGGCTGTGTGTGTGTGTTGGGGTCGCGGCTGGCTGTGTGTGTGTGTTGGGGTCGCGGCTGGCTGTGTGTGTGTGTTGGGGTCGCGGCTGGCTGTGTGTGTGTGTGCGTTGGGGTCGCGGCTGGCTGTGTGTGTGTGTGCGTTGGGGTCGCGGCTGGCTGTGTGTGTGTGTGCGTTGGGGTCGCGGCTGGCTGTGTGTTGGGGTCGCGGCTGGCTGTGTGTGTGTGTGTTGGGGTCGCGGCTGGCTGTGTGTGTTGGGGTCGCGGCTGGCTGTGTGTGTGTGTGTGTTGGGGTCGCGGCTGTGTGTGTGTGTGTGTTGGGGTCGCGGCTGTGTGTGTGTGTGTGTGTGTGTTGGGGTCGTGGCTGGCTGTGTGTGTGTGCTGGGGTCATGGGTCGTGACTGTTTGTGTTGGGTTTGTGGGTCGCTGCTGGCTGTGTGTGTTGGGGTCGCGGCTGGCTGTGTGTATGTGTGTGCTGGGGTCTTGGGTCGTAGCTGGCTGTGTTTGTGCGTGTTGGGGTCGTGGGTCGCAGCTGGCTGTGTTGGGGTTGTGACTGTGTGTGTTGGGTTTGTGGGTCATGACTGACTGTGTGTTGGGTTTGTGGGTCGCGGCTGGCTGTGTGTGTGTGTGTGTGTGTGTGTGCGTGTGCGCTGGGGTCTTGGGTCACAGCTGGCTGTGTGTGTGTTGGGGTCGCGGCTGGCTGTGTGTGCTGGGGTCGTGGGTCGCAGCTGACTGTGTTGGGTTTGTGGGTCGCGGCTGTGTGTGTGTGTGTGTGTGTGCATGTGCTGGGTTTGTGGGTCGCAACTGGCTGTGTGTTGGGTTTGTGGGTCGCTGCTGGCTGTGTGTGTGTTGGGGTCGCGGCTGTGTGTGTGTGCTGGGGTCGTGGGTCGCAGCTGGCTGTGTGTGTGTATTGGGGTCGCAGCTGGCTGTGTGTGTGTATTGGGGTCGCAGCTGGCTGTGTGTGTGTATTGGGGTCGCAGCTGGCTGTGTGTGTGTGTATTGGGGTCGCAGCTGGCTGTGTGTGTGTGTATTGGGGTCGCAGCTGGCTGTGTGTGTGTGTATTGGGGTCGCGGCTGGCTGTGTGTGTGTGTATTGGGGTCGCGGCTGGCTGTGTGTGTGTGTATTGGGGTCGCGGCTGGCTGTGTGTGTATTGGGGTCGCGGCTGGCTGTGTGTGTGTTGGGGTCGCAGCTGGCTGTGTGTGTGTATTGGGGTCGCGGCTGGCTGTGTGTGTGTATTGGGGTCGCGGCTGGCTGTGTGTGTGTATTGGGGTCGCGGCTGGCTGTGTGTGTGTGTGTTGGGGTCGCGGCTGGCTGTGTGTGTGTGTTGGGGTCGCGGCTGGCTGTGTGTGTGTGTTGGGGTCGCGGCTGGCTGTGTGTGTGTGTTGGGGTCGCGGCTGGCTGTGTGTGTGTGTTGGGGTCGCGGCTGGCTGTGTGTGTGTGTTGGGGTCGCGGCTGGCTGTGTGTGTGTGTGTGTGTGTGTGTGTGTGTGTGTGTGTGTTGGGGTCGCGGCTGGCTGTGTGTGTGTGTGTGTGTGTTGGGGTCGCGGCTGGCTGTGTGTGTTGGGGTCGCGGCTGGCTGTGTGTGTGTTGGGGTCGCGGCTGGCTGTGTGTGTGTGTGTGTTGGGGTCGCGGCTGGCTGTGTGTGTGTGTGTGTGGGGGTCGCGGCTGGCTGTGTGTGTGTGGGGGTCGCGGCTGGCTGTGTGTGTGTGGGGGTCGCGGCTGGCTGTGTGTGTGTGGGGGTCGCGGCTGGCTGTGTGTGTGTGGGGGTCGCGGCTGGCTGTGTGTGTGTGTGGGGGGGTCGCGGCTGGCTGTGTGTGTGTTGGGGTCGCGGCTGGCTGTGTGTGTGTGTGGGGGGGTCGCGGCTGTGTGTGTGTGTGTTGGGGTCGCGGCTGGCTGTGTGTGTGTGTGTTGGGGTCGCGGCTGGCTGTGTGTGTGTGTTGGGGTCGCGGCTGGCTGTGTGTGTGTGTGTTGGGGTCGCGGCTGTGTGTGTGTGTGTGTTGGGGTCGCGGCTGGCTGTGTGTGTGTGTGTTGGGGTCGCGGCTGGCTGTGTGTGTGTGTGTGTTGGGGTCGCGGCTGGCTGTGTGTGTGTTGGGGTCGCGGCTGGCTGCGTGTGTGTTGGGGTCGCGGCTGGCTGCGTGTGTGTTGGGGTCGCGGCTGGCTGCGTGTGTGTGTGTTGGGGTCGCGGCTGGCTGCGTGTGTGTGTGTTGGGGTCGCGGCTGGCTGCGTGTGTGTGTGTTGGGGTCGCGGCTGGCTGCGTGTGTGTGTGTTGGGGTCGCGGCTGGCTGCGTGTGTGTGTGTTGGGGTCGCGGCTGGCTGCGTGTGTGTGTGTTGGGGTCGCGGCTGGCTGTGTGTGTGTGTTGGGGTCGCGGCTGGCTGTGTGTGTGTGTTGGGGTCGCGGCTGGCTGTGTGTGTTGGGGTCGCGGCTGGCTGTGTGTGTGTGTTGGGGTCGCGGCTGGCTGTGTGTGTTGGGGTCGCGGCTGGCTGTGTGTGTGTGTGTTGGGGTCGCGGCTGGCTGTGTGTGTGTGTTGGGGTCGCGGCTGGCTGTGTGTGTGTGTGTTGGGGTCGCGGCTGGCTGTGTGTGTGCTGGGGTCTTGGGTCGTAGCTGGTTGTGTGTGTTGGGGTCGCGGCTGTGTGTGCTGGGGTCGTGGGTCGCAGCTGGCTGTGTTGGGGTTGTGACTGACTGTGTGTGTGTTGGGTTTGTGGGTCGCGGCTGGCTGTGTGTGTGTGTTGGGGTCGCGGCTGGCTGTGTGTGTGTGTTTGGGTCGCGGCTGGCTGTGTGTGTGTGTTTGGGTCGCGGCTGGCTGTGTGTGTGTGTGTTTGGGTCGCGGCTGGCTGTGTGTGTGTGTGTTGGGGTCGCGGCTGGCTGTGTGTGTGTGTGTTGGGGTCGCGGCTGGCTGTGTGTGTGTGTTGGGGTCGCGGCTGGCTGTGTGTGTGTGTTGGGGTCGCGGCTGGCTGTGTGTGTGTGTTGGGGTCGCGGCTGGCTGCGTGTGTGTTGGGGTCGCGGCTGGCTGCGTGTGTGCTGGGGTCGTGGGTCGCAGCTGGCTGTGTGCTGGGGTCGTGGGTTGCAGCTGCCTGTGTTGGGGTTGTGACTGACTGTGTGTGTTGGGTTTGTGGGTGTCGGCTGTGTGTGTGCGCTGGGGTCTTGGGTCGCAGCTGGCTGTGTGTGTTGGGTTTGTGGGTCGTTGCTGGCTGTGTGTGTGTTGGGGTCGCGGCTGGCTGTGTGTGCTGGGGTCGTGGGTTGCAGCTGGTTGGGTTTGTGGGTCGCGACTGACTGTGTGTGTTGGGTTTGTGGGTCGCGACTGACTGTGTGTGTTGGGTTTGTGGGTCGCGACTGACTGTGTGTGTTGGGTTTGTGGGTCGCGACTGACTGTGTGTGTTGGGTTTGTGGGTCGCGACTGACTGTGTGTGTTGGGTTTGTGGGTCGCGACTGACTGTGTGTGTTGGGTTTGTGGGTCGCGACTGACTGTGTGTGTTGGGTTTGTGGGTCGCGACTGACTGTGTGTGTTGGGTTTGTGGGTCGCGGCTGGCTGTGTTTGTGTGTTTGGGGTCAGGGCTGTGTGTGTGTGTGTGTGTTGGGGTCAGGGTTGTGACTGGCTTTGTGTTGGTTTTGGGCCGGGGCTGGCTGTGTGTTGGTGTTGGAGTCATGGGTCGGAGCTGGCTGTGTGTTGGGGTTGTGACTGACTGTGTGTGTGTGTGTGTGTTGGGGTCGCGGCTGGCTGTGTGTTAGTCAGGACTCTCTCTGTTTGTGTGCTGGAGTCGTGTTGGGGTCGTGGGTCGCAGTTGTGTGTGTTTGGGGTCAGGTTATTGTTGTGGCTAGCTGTGTGTTTGGGGTTGTGGGCCGGGGCTGACTGTGTGTTGGTTGGGGCTCGCTCTGTAGGTGTTGGAGTTGTGGGTCAGGGCTGGCTGGATGTGTGTTGGGGTTGTGGGTCAGGGCTGTGTGTGTGTGTGTTTGTGTGTGTTGGGGTTGTGGGTCGGGGCTGGCTGTGTGTTTGTGTGTATGTGTGTTGGGGTCGGGTCTCGTTCTGTATGTGTGCTGGGGTCGTGGCTGTTTGTGTGACTTTTTTTGTTTTAGATTAATGGGTGGAACTTGCTGTACTGGGGCCAGGTTTCAGAGGTGACTTTGCATGCTATAGATGACTAATATTAAATGGGTAAATAACTGGGTCACTGCTCAGGCTCACTGGGTGTTCTGGAGATGGCGGTGTTATGCCCTTTGTTATATAATAAAGTGTACTCGCAATGCTTTATACTTGTCTGTCTCTTGCAGGTGCCATGTTTCTGGCCGGTAGGACAGGCTGAAGATCCTGTTCACACAGCTCAGAAATTGGCTCATTTAAAGAAATTAACCTGTCTGCAGAGACCAAAGGGGAATAATGGTGATTTTGCGCCGGGCTCGGCCGCCTGCTTCCGCCCCAACCAGCAATGAATCTTGACTCGCTTTCGCTGGCCTTGTCTCAAATCAGCTACCTTGTGGACAACTTAACGAAGAAAAACTACCGGGCCAGCCAGCTGGAAATACAACATGTAAGCAAATTGAACAGCCAGGCTGCTAATGATGAGGATACTTGCTAAGGGCCGGTTCACGCTGGTCTGGCATGTGCTCTGACTTCCAGAGAACAGGTCGCATGACACGTCAAAATTAATTGTTCCCTATGGGTGCCGTCTTGCCCCGCTAAAAAAAATAAAAAAATCCATTACAGACCTTTATCCAAGCATGCAGCCCTGCAGGTCAGGAAGGGGGGGGGGGGGGGGTGAGTGACCGCACCTCAAAGCACCTTGTCCCTATGTTGATGGGGACAAGGGCCTCTTCCTGACAACCCTTAGCCCCACGCCGTTTGTGTTATTTAAACAATAAAAGTCATACTTGCCTCCTCTGTGAAAGGGTTTTGCACAGAGCGGCCTCGATCCTCTTCCTGGGGTCCCCCCCGTGGCGCTCCTGGCTCCCGCTGCTATCAATCTATCCAATGAGGACCTGAGACAGTGGCTGGAACGATCGGGTTCAGTGGGGGGCTGCTGCACTACAGAACGTTTTTCACCTTCTTAGTTTACAACCCCTTTAAAGCCGAACATTACCCATAATAACTTGATAAAAAAAATGTTCTTTAGCAAGGAACATACATTCCACATTAACCACTTCAGCGCCGGAAGGTTTTACCCCCTTCCTGACAAGCCATTTTTGCGATACTGCGTTAACTGACAATTGTGAGGTCGCGTGACACTGTATCCAAATAAAATTGATGTACCCTCCCCCCACCCCCACAAATAGAGCTTTCTTGATGGTGTTTTTGCGCTATGAACCAAAGACTGACCATTTTGAAGAGAGAATTTTTTTTTGTTTTTAACTCGTCGGGACGGGAGGTTTTAACTTTTTTTTTTTTTTTTTTTTTTTTTTTTTTTTAAAACATACCCAATAGAAAAAAAAATGTAATTTCATTATCCATTTAGGTCAATATGTATGCTGCTGCATGTTTTTGGTAAAAAAAAAAAAAAAATCCCAATAAGCGTATATTGATTGGTTTGCACAAAAGTTTTAGTGTCTACAGACTTTGGTATATTCTTAAAAATGCGCACTTACTGTACTGACACTGGCAGGGAAGGGGTTAACATCAGGGGCTATCAAAGGGTTAAGTGTGTTCCCTAGGGAGTGCTTTCTAACTTGGGGATGTGCTTTGACCGGGGGACAATATTGATCAGTGTTTCTGCTTAGCAGAAACACAAGATCTCAATTTTTCCCTCTGGCAGAACGGCTCTGCCTTGTTTACATAGGCAGACCGCTGATCGGCGGACATTGCGTCTGCTGAACCCTCTGATGGGCTCCTGCTGTGTCTAATCACAGCGGGGCTGCAGCGGGCCGTGTGCCCCGGAGCCAAAGAAAACATTATTTTCTATATCCATGAGAATAAAATGGCGGCAATTGCAATATTTTATGTCACATGGTTTTTGCGCAGCAGTCTTTCAAACCCAATTTTTAGGGGAAAAAATACACTTCAATGAATAATAAAAAAAAAAGAAGTCAAGTTACCTCCAATTTTTTTTTTTTTTTTTTTTTTTTTTTTGTATCATGTGAAAGATGTTACGCCACGATAATCATGATAGACTTGTGATTCTCATTTTAGCCAGAATAGTGCAGCTCTAATGTACGTGGTGCGGTCCTTTTTAACCACTTAAGGACTAGCCTCGTTTTGGAATTTAGGTGTTTACATGTTTGAAACAGGTTTTTTTTGCTAGAAAATTACTTAGAACCCCCAAACATTATATATTGTTTTTTTTTATAACACCCTAGAGAATAAAATGGCGGCCATTGCAATACTTTTTTCACACCGTATTTGCGCAGCGGTCTTACAAGCGCGCTTTTTTGGGAAAAATTCACTTTTTTGAATAAAAAAAATAAGACAACAGTAAAGTTGGCACAATTTATTTTTTTTTTATATTGTGAAAGATAATGTTACGCCGAGTAAATTGACACCCAACATGTCACGCTTCAAAATTGAGCCCGCTCGTGGAATAGCGTCAAAATTTTACCCTCAAAAATCTCCATAGGCGACGTTTAAAAAAATTCTACAGGTTGCATATTTTGCGTTTTACAGAGGAGGTCTAGGGCTAGAATTATTGCTCTCGCTCTATCGATTACGGCGATACCTCACATGTGTGGTTTGATCACCGTTTTCATATGCGGGCGCTACTCACGTATGCGTTCGCTTCTGCACGCGTCGGGATGGGAGGTTTTAAAACTTTTTTTTTTTTTTTCTTATTTATTTTACATGGTTTTTATTCATACATCATTTATTATTTATAATGTAAACATCCCTTGTAATAGAAAAAAGCATGACAGGACCTCTTAAATATGAGATCTGGGGTCAAAAAGACCTCAGATCTCATATTTGCACTAAAATGCAATAAAAAAAACACAAATGTTTGAAACAAATGTGCCTTTAAGACGAATGGGCGGAAGTGACGTTTTGACGTCGCTTCCTCCCTGCAGTGTCATGGAGACTAGTGGGCGCCATCTTCCCCTCTCTCGTCATCAGGCACAACAAGGGGACAGACGCGATCGCCTCGGCCGCTACCGATGGCTCCGGTAAGCGTCGGAGGGCACCGGATCGCAGGGGGGGGGGGGGGGGGCCTCTCCCGCCACCGATTAAAAGCGATCTTGCGGCGAATCCGCCGCAGAGACCACCTTTTTCTGAAAGCCGACCGGCGCACGAAATCGGGGATACCGGGGTTATGGCAGCTAGCTGCTGCCATACCAATGATATCCGCTGCCAAACTTTGGACTTACATCGGCGTGCGGCGGTCAGCAAGTGGTTAAGCAGTTAAAGCAGAGTTCCACCCAACTGTGGAACTTCCGCTTAATCCCTTAAACCCCCCCCCCCCCTCCGGTGCCACATTTGCCCCCTTTCGGGGTGGGTGAGCAGGTACCGTGTGTGGTGGTTCCCCCCCCCCCCCCCGCTTCTGTGAGACTGGGCCACAGCGAAGTACGTCAGCAGCTCGGCCACCCTCCCCTTCTGCTGGGCCGTGTGCTTTACACATGCGCAGTAGGGACCAGGCCGGGTTCCCTGACCAGCTGATGTAAACATCGCCGGACTGCAGGACAGGTAAATGTCCTAATGTTAAAAGTCAGCAGATACAGTATGTGTAGCTGCTGACTTAATTTTTAAAGGGGTGGGCGGAACTCCTCTAAGCTGCTAAAAGTAGTGTGTGCTGTAAATTCCCTCCAGCATTGCTCTTGGTTTTTTTTTTTTTTTTTTTTTTTTTTTTTTGTTCTGCCCGCCATTCTGCTGAAGTCCAGAACAGCATTAAAGTGGTGGTCCGGCCGAAATTAAACTTAAACTTAACTTAAATAAATATAAATGAATAAAAATACCCCTATAATACACAAGCTTAATGTATTCTAGTAAAGTTAGTCTGTAAACTAAGGTCTGTTTTTGTTAGTTTATAGCAGTAGTTTGTTATTTTATAAACTTACAGCAGGCCGTGGCCATCTTAAGTGTGGGCATCTGAAGCCAGACTGTATTTCTTCCTGGATCTCATCCTTGCAGATCTCGCACATGTTCAGTGCAGCACAAGCAGTGTAATAGGTTTCAGGTCAGGTTTCCATAGCAACGGCAGTTTCAGAGGAAGTTGCCGCCCCTTCCCAGAAGGCATTGCAAACAGGAAATGATGCGATGGCCAGGGGTGAGGAAGTGAAAAATTAATATAGCAGATATACAGTGTGTGCTGGGGAAAAAAATAAAAAAAATATCCAATTTGTTTACAGTGCACAGTTTAGTGAGGGATGCTGAAGAGTTGTAAAAGTGGGTGGAACTCCACTTTAAATCCGAAAGCGGAACTAAACCCATTGATTTAATGGTAAAAAAAGTTGGCAATCCCAGCATTCCAGGAATGTAACTGTCACATTTGCTTGTGTCCTCAACTGTCAAACCATCATACGGCTGGTGTCATAACTGATCACATGTGCTACACCATGGCAATTGCAGATCAAACAGAAGCATCTACCTTGGCTGCTAAGGATAGGAGGGTTTAATTGTGCTTTAAGGCTGTCGGCACATTGGCCTCTACAATTTTGCTCTATTTTTAGGCACTGCCAAGTGAGCATGTGCTGGGTGAGGCAGTGTGTTGTTGGATTTTAAACCGTATAAGCACTTTTTAATGTTTTACATGGCTAGACCTGCAAAATGGGCCAGCCTGAAGTCATCTAGCAGGACTTGGTTTTCTGACTAAAGTTTCACTTTAAGCCCAAATTTGAAGTGTTCTGTGACAGGAGGTGCAGCCAGCTCTAAGCCCTGTCCCCTTTTTAAGCAGACTGTTCTTTTACAATGCTGATTGTTCATAATAGTGAAAGATCATGCAGCCCTGTGTAATCTACTTGCTGGTGCTTGTACACATAAGTGGGCCCGGCCTGTGGATCACACAGCCCTGCATTGCTTTTATGTATTAACAGCATTGTCTAGACTGGTGCCATCGCGGGATGGATCCTTTCCGAGCCTAATGCTATATGCACATGTCCCCCAAAGGACTAAAAAGTTAGTCTAGTGAGACTTTAATAACTGTCATTTCTTTTTCTGTGTAGATTGTGAATCGGCACGGTCCGGAGGCAGACAGACACTTGTTACGCTGCCTATTCTCACATGTGGATTTCAGTGGCGATGGTAAAAGCAGCGGTAAAGATTTTCATCAGGTAAGGGCTCTTCAAGTGAATATTGTCAGTTTTGGTGTGAGATTCGTAGAACTTTAATCATCTGCTGTGGATATTTGAAGTAAGACAGTTTTTGAGAAGTGAAGATGTCTTCACATTTACACCTGTACACAGGACTGCACTGCTTCAGTACCCTCAGATTTTTGAGGATTCTCCAAATCAGAAGTAAAGGTGTTTCAATAAGTACTGTTAGTGCTCCAACATCCTGGCTTGTATTCAGCCTCCGGGGCCAGGTGTGTGTGTGTTAATAAAAAATTAAAAAAATCTCATACTCTCACACTATCTCACAAAAGTGAGTGCACCCCTCACATTTTTGTAAATATTTTATTCTACCTTTTTTCATGTGACAACACTGAAGAAAGGACACTTTGCTACTATGTGAAGTAGCGAGTGTACAGCTTGTATAGCAGTGTAAGTTTGCTGTCCCCTCAAAGTAACTCAACACACAGCCATTAATGTCTAAACCGCTGGCAACAAAAGTGAGTACACCCTTAAGTGAAAATGTCCAAATTGGGCCCAATTATCCATTTTCCCTCCCCGGTGTGATGTGACTCATTTATTGTTACAAGGTCTCAGGTGTAAATGGGGAGCAGGTGTGTTAAATTTGGTGTTATCGCTCTCACTCTCTCATACTGGTCACTGGAAGTTCAACATGGCACCTCCATGGCAAAGAACTCTCTGAGAATCTGAGAAAAAATTGTTGCTCTACATAAAGATGGCCTAGGTAATAAGATTGCCAAGACCCTGAAACTGAGCTGCAGCACAGTGGCCAAGACCATACAGCGGTTTAACAGGACAGGTTCCACTCAGAACAGGCCTCGCCATGGTCAACCAAAGAAGTTGAGTGCATGTGCTCGGCATCATTTTCAGATGTTGTCCTTGGGAAAGGACATATTAGTGCCGCCAGCATTGCTGCAGAGGTTGAAGGGGTGTGGGGAGGGTCAGCCTGTCAGTGCTCAGCCCATACGCTGCACACTACATCAAATTGGTCTGCATGGCTGTTGTCCCAGAAGGAAGTCTCTTCTAAAGATTATGCACAAGAAAGCCCACAAATGGTTTGCTGAAGACAAGCAGACTAAGGACATGGGTTACTGGAGCCATATCCTGTGGTCTGATGAGACCAAGATAAACTTATTTGGTTCAGATAGTGTCAAGCGTGTGTGGCGGCAACCAGGTGAGGAGTACAAAGACAAGTGTGAGTCAAGCATGGTGGTGGGAGTGTCATGGTCTGGGGCTGCATGAGTGCTGCCGACACTGGGGAGCAACAGTTCATTGAGGGAACCATGAATGCCAACATGTACTGTGACATACTGAAGCAGAGCATGATCCCCCTCCCTTCGGAGACTGGGCTGCAGGTCAGTTTTCCAACATGATAGCAACCCCCCCCCCCCCAAAACACACTCCAAGACTACCATTGCCTTGCTAAAGAAGCTGAGGGTAAAGGTGATGGACTGGCCAAGCATGTCTCCAGACCTAAACCCTATTGAGCATCTGTGGGGCATCCTCAAACGGAAGGTGGAAGAGCGCAAGGTCCCTAACATCCACCGGCTCCGGGATGTAGTCATGGAGGAGTGGAAGAGGACTCCAGTGGCAACCTGTGAAGCTCTGGTGACCTCCATGCCCAAGAGGGTTAAGGCAGTGCTGGGAAAACGATGGTGGCCACACAAATTGACACTTTGCGCCTAATTTGGACATTTTCACTTAGGGGTGTACTCACTTTTGTTTCCAGTGGTTTAGACATTAATGGCTGTGTGATTTATTTTGAGGGGACGGCAAATTTACACTGTTAAACAAACTGTACACTCACTACTTGACGTTGTAGCAAAATGTAATTTTCTTCAGTGTTGTCACGTGAAAAGATATAATAAAATAAAAAATTTGAGGGGTGTACTCATTTTGTGAGGTAGGGGTGTGTGTGTCTATCTCTCAGCGCTTCATTTTTTTTCCACATCTTATGTTACAGCCAAAGTTATTCCAAAATGCATAAAGTTCAATATTTTCCTAAAGATGCAATACACCATAATCACAACGTGAAAGAAGTTTGTTTGAAATCCTTGCAAATTTATTTAAAATAAAAAAACAAAAAAATCATTTTACATAAGTGGTCAGCTTTTGCCATGACACTCAAAATTGAGCTCAGGGGCATCCTGCTTCCACTGATCATCCTTCAGATGTTTCTACAACTTTATTGGAGTCCACCTGTGGTAAATTCAGTTGATTGGACGTGATTTGGAAAAGCACACACCTCTAAGGTCCCAGGTTTAACTGCATGTCAGAGCACAAACCAAGCCATGAAGTCCAAGGAATTGTCTGGAGACCTCAGGCAGGATTGTATCCAGGCACAGATCTGGGGAAGGGTACAGAAAATTTTTTGCAGCATTGAAGGTCCCAATGAGCACAGTGGCCTCCATCATTCATAAATGGAAGACGTTTGGAACCACCAGGACTCTTCCTAGAGCGGGCCACCCAGCCAAACTGAGCAATTGGGGGAGGAGAAGGGCCCCAGTCAGGGAGATGACCAAGAACCCGATGGTCACTCTGACAGCTCCAGCTTTTCTCTGTATGGAGAGGGGAACCTTACAGAAGAACAACCATCTCTGCAGCACTCCACCAATCAGGCCTGTATGGTAGACTGGCCAGACGGAAGCCACTCCTCAGTAAGGCACATGACAGCCCACCTGGAGTTTGCCAAAAGGCACCTGAAGGACTCTCGGACCATGAGAAACATAATTCTCTGGTCTGATGAAACAAAGATTGAACTTTGGCCTGAATGGCAAGCGTCATGTCTGGAGGAAACCAGGCACTGCTCGTCACCTAGCCAATACTATCCCTACTACAGTGAAGCATGGTGGTGGTAGCATCATGCTGTGGGGATGTTTTTCAACGGCAGGAACTGGGAGAACCCAATTGAAGATTTCTGGAGAGATCTGAAAATTGGCTGTGCAGCGGTGCTCCCCATCCAACCTGATTGAGCTTGAGAGGTCCCGCAAAGAATGGGAGAAACTGCCCAAAAATAGGTGTGCTAAGCTTGTAGCATTATACTCTGACTTGAGGCTGTAAATTGGTGACAAAGTATTGAGCAAAGACTAAATACTTCTGTACATGGGAATATATATATATATATATATATATATATATATATTCGGAGATTTCAAACAAACTCTTTTCCTTTAACATTGTCATTATGGTGGATTGTTTTGTAGAATTTCGAGGGGGAAAAAATGAATTTATTCCATTTTGGAATGAGGCTGTAACATAACAAAATTGTGGAAAAAGTGAAGTGCTGTGAATGCTTTCCGGATGCACTATATATACTGAATGATCTGAATAAACACTTTGCTGTATTTGCCTGTAGCGTAGCCTTTCTGTGCACATCACACCTGGCACACAGGAGGGCTCCATGATCTGTGCAGTGTTGGGTGATTTCGGTGAGCGTTGCAATATAATGGTTGTGCCAGTTTTAAGACGGTCAGCCTTAAAATGGAGCTAAACTTCTCTTTCCTTAGTCACTGTCCTGTGCTGACATATTCTTCTCCCAGGTGCCGGTCTTTGGCCATCTTCATTGGCATGCGCTGGAGGCTGCTATCCTGGCACACAGGGACTGTGCTGGCAATGTGAGCTGAGCATGCATGCACAGCTCAGTTTACATCGCTTGGGAAGGTGGTGAGCAGACAGGTGTGTTTGGGTCCCCCACTGCCTGCTCGCTATTTGCCACTGAGTTTTAGTTCTGTGATGACATTGCACTGACCTTGTTTTTACTTGCTACTCTATTTTTTCTTTCAGACGCAATTTCTGATTCAGGAGTGTGCATCGCTGATCACCAAGCCTAACTTCATCTCCACCCTCTCGTACGCCATTGACAATCCATTGCACTATCAGAAGGTCAGTGTGGACACTTGCTGTTTTAATTTTAGTGCTATAACATTCTTCATGAGCTTGTTCTCATTTTGACTTCATCTGTTGTAGAGCCTGAAGCCATCGCCCCACCTTTTTGCCCAGTTGAGTAAAGTTCTAAAGCTCAGCAAAGTTCAGGAGGTAAGTGTTCCATAGGTTTTGGTGTTCTGCCAGGTTCTTAAGGACTGTACACCTAGGGGGCCTGGAACATTTGAGATTCCCAATGGAGAAGGAACTGAGCACATATGTGACGGTTTTGAGGGGAGAAGCGTCTATGACATAGACTTTCTCAGTGTAGAAGCGCTTAAAACATATGTGACTATTTCCAACAGAAGGGCCTGGGGACATGGTTCTCCAGTAGAGTGGCGCCCAACCTTTTCGAAGAGTGAGGGCCACTTAAGCGACTTTGTAACTGGTCGCAGGCCACAATGAGTGGAGTGGGCGGATGACGGATCCATTTCCACTCTGTATATGCAGAGTGGACACAGCCCACTACTCTATGGGCCTTCCGACCTGCCCAGACAGACAGATTCCCTTCTGTGTTTTTTTTTTTTTTTTTTTTTTGTTTTTTTGTTTTTTTTGTTTTGGTGGTTTTTGTGAATCGGATTTGAGGTAGGCCGTTGTAAACTGACACATGGGTTTCCATCAGCCACTCCATAGAGGTAAATGGATGGTCCGATTTGGGTCTACTGAAAAACAGGCAGACCTGATCATTTTAATAGAGGCTTAAGGCTGCTTTCACACTGATGTGCTGTGGTTAATCTCCTCTGCGGGTGCAGCACAGTGTGCTGTGGGTCAGCCTCACTTTGCCATAGACTTCTATTACATCTTACAGGTGTGGTGCACTTTCTGAGCGCACCAAACCCACACATAACAAAAGTATTACTCGGTGTAGCTAGTGTACCAGTGTAGAGAACAGATATATATATATGCCCATTGCTGTTTGACTTGAATTAAAAACTGAACTCCTCCAATTTTTTCCTTTCGGGATTCCTGCAGGTTGGTTGCTGGCTGTCCCCCAGGGTGGCTATGGCTGGCGGGTACTGCTGGCTGTTCCCCAGGGTGGCTATGGCTGGTGACTGCTGTTCCAGGAGGTCATAGTGCAATTGGTATCACTCCGCCTGTGACAGGAGCTGGCGCTATACAGGAAGCATCGGCTCTGCTTTCTACTGCAGCCACATGCTTTCTATACCGCCGGCTCCATTCTTTTCTCTGGGATGGTGAGTCGGGAACCTGCGATCTGGGCTTGCCATCCCAGAGCCAGAGGTTGCGAGCCACATGTGGCCTAGCGGTTAGGCACCCCTGGCCTAGGACATGGCTACCCGCCCTGGTGGAAAAGGGTCTGGGGTACATGGGACGGTTCCTGGTGGTGAGGAGCCTGGGCATATGTAATGTACCCGGTGGTGACGTGACTGGAATTTCTTTGCTTTTGTGGTGTTGTTTTTTACAAATTTTTCAGATGGTAATATAAAAAAACACTAATGTAAAAAGTGTGTGTGTCTATTAAACCAAAAGTAATAAAGAACAGCTGACATGCTTAAATTACCCTACTAATCTAAAAATAAAGAAGCTTAAAAAAAATCCCTCATAGTGAATTTACCTAGTAAACCGAAGTATACACTAAAGGTAGAACCGGTTTTAAAAACGCTCCAAAAATCCGTGCAAAAAATTTAGATTGGTAATACTAATTTTTGATTTTGGGAGCGTTTTGGACACTGTTTTTCTTTTTAATTATCTGTATTTTGCTTCTGAATAGTTATTTATTTTCAGGATATGCTTAGGTTTACCAGGTAGATTGATGCACTGTACTATGAGGGGGTGTGATCTATTCTCTCCCCCCCCCAATTATTTTGACATCTTTTTAAGTAGAGCCTAAACGTATCTTGATAAGATGTGGTTACAATAATTTCCTCACTTTTAGGTGATCTTTGGCTTGGCCCTTCTGAACTCCTGCAACAGCGACCTGCGAGGCTTTGGTAAGTGTTTCGTCATTCTTGTCCTTTATATAGTAGGATGGGATTCTTACTCTGGGTGGATTTCTTCAGTTTAACTTTTTGCCTTGTTCCTACAGCTGCACAATTTGTGAAGCAGAAGCTCCCTGATCTCTTGCGTTCCTACGTTGACGTGGACGTTGGTGGCAGCCAAGAAGGTGGATTCCAGGACATTGCCATAGAGGTCCTGCACCTCCTCCTCTCCAATCTCCTTTTTGGCCAGAAAGGAGCCTTCGGGGTGGGACAGGAGCAGATTGTGGCATTTCTTAAAACCCTGCGCAGAGGTGAGTGCTGGAGAGGGACAAGCTATATGCACACAGATCCTCTGCAGCCTGTGATGAGGGCCTAGGGCTGTGTTGTACTCTAATCTCTGGTGTACAAACGCTGCACTGTTAAGCGTTGTATACACCGCAGTGAACCCATCCTTGTCGCACAAGGAAACAGGAAAAACAAAAAGCGCCTCTAAATGCAGACCGTCAGAAGTTTAACCACTTGAGGACTAGCCTCGTTTTGGAATTTAGGTGTTTACATGTTTAAGACAGGTTTTTTTTTTTTCTTGCTAGAAAATTACTTAGAACCCCCAAACATTATATATTGTTTTTTCTAACACCCTAGAGAATAAAATGGTGCTCATTGTTATACTTTTGTTCACACCGTACTTGCGCAGCTGTCTTACAAGCACACTTTTTTTTGGAAAAAATTCACTTTTTTGAAAAAAAAAAAAAAATAAGACAACAGTAAAGTTAATCAAATTTTTTTTTTTTTTTTTTTTTTTTTTTTTTATATTGTGAAAGATGTTACGCCGAGTAAATTGATATCCAACATGTCATGTTCAAAATTGCGCCCACTCCTGGAATGGCGTCGAACTTTTACCCTCAAATCTCCATAGGCGACGTTTAAAAAATTCTACAGGTTGCATGTTTTGCGTTATAGAGGAGGTGTAGGGCTAGAATTATTGCTCTCGCTCTACCGATCGCGGCGATACCTCGTGTGTGGTTTGACCACTGTTTTTCATATGCGGGTGCTACTCACGTATGCGTTCGCTTCTGCGTGCGAGCTTGTCGGGACGGGGCACGTTAAATTTATTTATTTTTTTATTTTACTTTTATTTTTTCACTGTTTTTAAAAAAAAAAAAAAAAAAAAAAAAAAAAGTTGGGTCGCTTTTATTCCTATTACAAGGAATGTAACCATCCCTTGTAATAGAAAAAAAGCATGACAGGTCTTCTTAAATATGAGATCTGGGGTCAAAGTCCTCAGATCTCATATTTGGACTAAAATGCACAAAAAAAA
Source organism: Lithobates septentrionalis (assembly GCA_037952835.1). Lineage (NCBI taxonomy): Eukaryota > Metazoa > Chordata > Amphibia > Anura > Ranidae > Lithobates > Lithobates septentrionalis. The sequence goes on from JBBDGP010004980.1 coordinate 25,708, forward strand.
AAATGTAGAATGTAGAAAGCTGGAAGACTTCAGTGGAGGACCTCCACTGAAGTCTTCCAGCTTTCTACATTCCGAGCACCAACTGAACTACCCGCTACCGAGGGCAATGCTGACATCTGGTGGTTGTTGTGAGAATCGGTGCAGAACTATTAATACCATTTTAAAGCTAATACTTACTGAATTTCTGGTGAGTGCAATTTCATTAGGGGTTCTCTGCACGTGGTGTTATGCTTGGTGGAAGAAATACCTGATTTCATAGAGCACAAAGGATCCTCACCGTATTATCTGTTCCATATAAAGGACTATATATGAAAAAGTGTCCCGGTGATCTGGGCATGAATCGCTGCTGCAATATTGAAAGGCTTTTTATATCTGCATTTTTAAAAATCTATCATTGCTTTTTATCTGTAACTTACAAGCATGAATAAAGGTAAGGCTCCTCAATCTAAAAGTCTGGGACGTGGATGGAATCCGCCTGCCGAGGGGCAGTCTAGGTCAGCTGATTGGCCGGGGTGCTGATGGGATGCGCCCGCCAAGGGGCTGCCAGGGTCCGCTGTGGGGAGGAGGAAGCTGTCCTGGTCCTTCAAGGTTGAGCAGGACCGCCATCATGGCACTCTGCATGTGTTTGTCACCAGAGAGGGGTTGTTTTTAGAGCATGCGGAGTGGTCGGGCATGCATGCTCTTTCACCGGCAGTCTGCCTGCCTGATGAAAGGGTGCGCATGCCCAACGGCTCTACTGTGCAAGCTCTGAAACGCATTGCAGCCCCCCCCCACCCACCGGTGACTACCACACTTCGACACCACGTGCCACGATTGAGGTTCTGCACCATCTTGGAAGGAACAGCCCGGCTTCCTCCTTCCCTCCACATCTACACAGGAGACACTGGCAACCCCTTGGCGGGCGCATCCCATCAGCGCCCCAGCCACTTGGCTAACCCTGACAGCCCCTCTGCAGGTGGATTACATCCATGTCCTGGATTTTTTATATGGATGAGCCTTACCTTACCTATTTATGCTTGTAAGTTGCCAATTGCCATTTTTTAATTCACCTTAAAAGCAGAGTTCCACCCAAAAGTGGAACTTCTGCTTTAAGTACCTTTTACCCCCTGACCTGCCACATTTGGCATGTCATTGGGGGGGGGGGGGGCGCGTATCTGGTTTTGACAGGTACCCAGCTCCCATTTTCGCTCTGGGCTTCCTAGGCGACGACTCCTCTCCCCCTAGGTGGCCCCTCCCTCCAATCTTCTGAGACACGTCACAGGTTCCAGAAGATTGCACGGCCATTCACGACACGCAGTGCGCACCAGGTTGTGAAGCCGAAAGCTGTCAGTCGGGTGCCCACAGTAATAATGCCGGCGCTGCGGGGAAGAGGAGCGAGCCTTCGGGCGCCTGCATTGTTGGACTGTGGGACAGGCGAGTGTGTGTTTTTAAAAGTCAGCAGCTACGCTTTTTGTAGCTTCTGACTCTTAATGAACACAGAACCGGGTGGAACTCTGCTTTAAACTTCTTCTGATGGTCTGCTTTCAGAGGCACGTCCTTTTTTTCTGCCATAGAGAGCTTGCTTCTGCCTACTGGGCAGCTACCCTGATGCACATATCCTAGGATTTCTTATTGATGAACTGTAGCGACTTTGTGTATGTACAGTTGTGCTCATAAGTTTACATACCCTGGCAAGAATTTGCTTTCTTGGCCATTTTACTGAGTATGAATGATAACAAACTTTTCTTTCACTCATGGTTAGTGTTTGGCTGAAGCCAATTATTATCAATCAACTGTGTTTACTCTTTTTAAATCATAATCACAACAGAAATTACTCAAATGACCCTGATCAAAAGTTAACATACTCTATATTGATTTTGGTCTGATAACATGCACACAAGTTGACACACAGGGGTTTGAATGGCCATTAAAGGTAACCATCCTCACCTGTGATCTGTTTGCTTGTAATTGGGGTGTGTATAAAAGGTCGATGAGTTTCTGGACTCCTGACAGACCTGTGCATCTCATCCAGTGCTGCACTGACGTTTCTGGATTCTGAGTCATGGGGAAAGCAAAAAAATTGTCAAAGGATCTGCAGGAAAAGGTAGTTGAACTGTATAAAACAGAAAAGGGATATAAAGATATCAAAGGAATTGAAAATGCCAATCAGCAGTGTTCAAACTCTAATCAAGAAGTGGAAAATGAGGGGTTCTGTTGAAACCAAACCACGGTCAGGTAGACCAACTAAAATTTCAGCCAAAACTGCCAGGAAAATTGTTCGGGATGCAAAGAAACACCCACAAATAACTTCAGGTGAAATACATTACTCTCTGAAAACATTTGGTGTGGCTGCTACAAGATGCACAATAAGGAGGCACTTTAAAAATGGGCTGCATGGTCGAGCCGCCAGAAGAAAGCCATTACTACGCAAATGCCACAAAGTATCCCGCTTACAATACGCCAAATACGCACAGACAAGCCTCAAACCTTCTGGCACAAAGTCATTTTGGAGTGATGAGACCAAAATTTAGCTTTTTGGCCACAACCGTAAACGCTACATTTGGAGAGGAGTCATGGCCTATGATGAAAGGTACATCATTCCTACTGTGAAACACGGAGATGGATCGCTGATATTTTGGGGGATATGTGAGCTACAAAGGCACAGGAAATTTGGTCAAAATTGTTGGCAAGATGAATGCAGCATGTTATCAAAAAAAACTTTAACATTTGCATTTATCAGCCAGGAAGCTGCGCATGGGACGTACTTCAACATGACAATGATCCAAAACACAAGGCCAAATTGACCTGTCATTGGCTGCAGCAGAATAAAGTGAAGGTTCTGGAGTGGCCATCTGTCGCCTGACCTAAACATCATCGAGCCACTCTGGGGAGATCTCAAACATGCAGTTCATGCAAGACAGTCCAAGAATTTACAGGAACTGGAGGCTTTTTGCCAAGAGGAATGGACAGCGTTACCATCTGAGAAGATAAAGAGCCTCACCCACAAATGCCACAAGATTTCAAGCTGTCATTGATGTTAAAGGGGGCAATAGACGGTATTAAGAACTGGGGTATGTAAACTTTTGATCAGGGTCATTTGGGTAGTTTCTGTTGTCATTTATGATTTTAAAAAGAGTAAACACAGTTGATATTATATTAGTATATATTTATATTCTTTTATCTTTTATTTCATGAGGTTTCCACCTCCTCTGCTAAAATAGTAGACACTTCTACAGAGCAATCTGTTGCTGAATTGTTTACCATATTACCACTCTCCCTCTGTCAGATTTCCCCCAGGAGCGCTGTCCGGTGGTGCTTGCACCACTTCTCTACCCTGAAAAACGGGACATCCTAATGGACCGGATTTTATCTGATTCTGGCGGGATAACCAAGACCATGATGGACAGTTCCTTGGCAGACTTCATGCAGGAAGTGGGTTACAGCTTCTGTTCCAGGTTAGTCTGCATTAGAGATTCTGAATTGCACTGCTATACACCCTTGCCTAATTCTTGCAAACGGTTGCATAAAAGCAGGGACTCTTGGTTCGCATATGTTGCAGTACATGTTAAAGTTTGCTAACTTGAACATGGCTAGTCCCTACTCTACAGTGCAAAATGCCAAATACTTGCTTACCGCATGCCTAAGATGAAATTTTAACTTTCCCAGTCAACATTGACTTTTTAACCACTTCAGCCCCTGATGTGTTTACCCCCTTCCTGACCAGAGCACTTTTTACAATTTGGCACTGCGGTGCTTTAACTGACAATTGCGCAGGCATGCAATGCTGTACCCAAACTAACTTTGCGTCTTTTTTTTTTTCCCCCACAAATAGAGCTTACTTTTGGTGGTATTTAATTGCCTCTGCGTGGTGTGTGTGTTTTTGTTGTTTTTTTTTTGCGCTATAAACAAAAGCAACAATTTTGTAGAAAACTTTCTTGCTATAATATCCCCCAAATAAAGTCTTTATCAGTATATATTTTTTATTTCTTCTACATATTTTTGGTAAAATCGCAATAAACGTTTATTGGTTATCAAAAGTTATAGCATTTACAAACTATGGGAAATATTTATGGCATTTTTATTTACTAGTGATGGCGGTGATCTGCGATATTTTTTATTTTTTTGTGTAATTGGACAGACAGATCGGACATTTTTGGGACCATTGACAATTTATACAGCGATCAATGCTATAAAAACGCAGATTACTGTGTAAATGTCACTGGCAGGGATGGGGTTAACACTAAGGGGCGATCAAGGGGTTAAATGTATGTTCCCTCAATGTGTTCTAACTGGGGATAGGACTGAGTAGGAGAGGAGACCTATCGCTGTTCCTACTTACTAGTAACAAACGACATGTCTCCTCTCCTCTGACAGCACAGGGATTTGTTTGTTTTACATGCACAAATCCCCTTGCTGGTGCTCATGCATGCGATATCATGACTGCTGGCCACGCGCATCAGGTCCCGTGGCGGGCACACGCGCCCTCTGGTGGCCGAAAAGGGGAAGGACGTACCCATACGGGATTTCGCCCAGGAGAGCCATTCTGCCGCAGTATATCTGCGTGAGCCGGTTAATCCTTGCGCTGCTAGCATTAGTAATTAGATGAGAGAATATTTTTGATATTATATATTTGTGTGTTGTTGGAACTCTATATGCTTAGATAAATGGTACACAAGCCTCGCAAAGAAGACAAGATCCTGCAAGGTTTTGCCTGTAATGCAACCTGTGGCTGCTGGACCCTGCGACGTGGAATCCTGGATACCACAGCACTAAGGCATTCCTGCAGGGTGCTGTACAGGTCCAAGAGTGGACCATAAGCATGAAAAGGGTACCCAGTCCTTGAAGGTCCTCAAGTGACAGGAACCTGCCGTGACGGGTGAAGATTGGGCTCTAGTTTCTAAGTTGCCCTGCACCTGGACGGTTAAGTGGAACCCCCTTATTTACTTATTGTGGGGTGTCCCAGTGGTTGTAACAATAGGTCAAGCTAGCTAGAGGCTGGACACCTGTGTGCGGTGACCATATGGGGGAGTTTTGGGCTAACACTGGTTGTTTGCAAAGTACCTTGCTTGTGCCTGGTTGTTTTTACCTGTATGATGGCGCACAACGATGCACCATTTCGCCTTGGTTCGCCATTTGCAAGAGTGCTGCTGTGCTCAGCAGTTTGTTTGGCGGCCATGGCGCACGCGGCTTTGCCATAGGTGTTGCGCACTCAGAGCCACGCATGCGCTGTAGCCTATTCTGGGCGAACGGGGACTCGCGTCATGTACGAATACAGCTGCGCCCGTTTGCCGGGACCACACGCATGCGCAGAACGTCCCAGCGCACAGCCAGCTTATTTAAGCTGTGTATGCTAAGCAAGCGTGCCTCTAGAAGGCAGCTTTGGAACACAAAGCAGGCTCTGAACCAGGCATTTGCAGCGGTTCATTTCTCCTTACCCGGGTCACGTGAATCACCAGGTGTTGCTTGGCAGGCTAAGGTGATTGGCAGGATTGTTGCATAGGGGCTTGGTGAGCCCTATTAAAGGGTCTCCCTTCTGAGGTGTGTTAATGCTACACCCAGGTACTCCCTTTTTTGTTGCTTGTAAATGTCTTAAAAAACAAAAAAACAAAAAAAAGAGCGGGACTAACTATAGGGAAGGGCACACCTATGTCATCAGTAGTTCCTGATGAACCTAGTCGTATGCCTAGTGTTGTATCCCCTGAAAGGCCAGGGGCTTCTGGGCGATCTGAGCTGCTGCGCCTATCTGGTATGCTGCTTCACCCTTTATCACCAAGGATGAACTGTCCTCGGCCCTAGCCGGGTTAGAGCACAGGATTGCTGGCACGATTGCCTCCATCCCAAAGGGTGGCAGGAAGCGTGACAGATCCCCCTCCCCTGAGCATCCTAGTTTAGAGCAGGAATGGGTTGAGGATGGGGAAGAACTACCCAAGAAGGGGCAGGCAGCTTCCATTGCCAATTGGGTCAGTTTATTGGTTATTCAGGCCTATGGTCTGAAACGCAAAGCTCCTCCCTTTAGGGTGAGGGCTCATTCTACCAGGGTTGTAGGAACCTCCTGGGCTTTTCGCTATCGGGTATCTATGGCTCAGATTTGTAAGGCTGCCACCTGGTCTTCAGTACATACGTTAACAAAAATGTTATCAAGTGGATGTTCGAGCAGCCGAAGATTCGGCTTTTGACCGCCGTGTACTGTGGGCTGCCGTAGAGTTCTGATGGCTGTTGCTCTGGGACTTCCCAGTAGGTAATGAATATTAGCCTAACTCTGTGTCCCATGATGTATGAAAAAGAAAATAGGATTTTTTTTCCCATTATACTTGCCTTTTTAAAATCCTTTTTCTTAAGTAAAACGAAAAAAGTATAAACTGCGCTAGGATAAGTAAAAACAACTAAACACATACCCAACCCCAAAGAATACCAGTGGAATGACATGTGAATGATTAATAGAGCAGCAATTCTCATGCACAACATAAATACAGTAATCAAAAATAGAAAAACATAGAATCGCACTAAACATGTAAAAATAATTGCATAAAGTGAGTGTACTCTCATACACCAACCTGATATTTAAATGGTCGTATGTCCATGTATGTGCAACCATATAAATTGTGGAAAAAAAAATTCTGAATGTCAAAATGACGTGACATCTGAAAAAGATATATAGATTGCCCTATAGTAATTGTATAACAAAACAATCGGCCAAATAGAAAAATGTGATGTAATTGTGTCCAAAAACCTAAACAGTATCACCCCGTGAACTATAAAAATTAATATATTGTAATGTCCATCCCTTAATGGTAGAATCTTCTGAGTTATGTGAAGAACTTGTACACAGTCCACCACCATTAACCACTTCGCTACCCAGCCATAGACAAATGACGTCCACAGATGGGATCTCCCATCCTGGGTGGACGTCATATGACGGCCTGGGCTTCCCGGCCGTCTAGGGGGCGCACGCCCGCCGCGTTGCTCGGGACCCGGTGCGTGTGTCCGGCGGCCGCGATGTCCGCCGGGCACCCGCGATTGCCCGTTAACCGGGCCGGACCGTGGATCTGTGTGTGTAAACACACAGATCCACGTCCTGTCAGTTGAGAAGAGACCGATCTGTGTTCCCAGTACAGCGGAACACTGATCGGTCTCCTCCCCTTGTACGTCCCCGCCCCCTACAGTTAGAATCATTCCCTAGGAAACATAATTAACCCCTTGTGTCCCCCTAGTGGTTAACCCCTTCCCTGCCTGTCACATTTACACAGTAATCAATGCAATTTTATAGCATTGATCGCTGTAAAAATGTGAGTGGTCCCAAAAATGTGTCAAGTGTCTGTGTCCGCCATAATGTCGCAGTCACGAAAAAAATTTGCGATCGCCATTAGTAAAAAAAGAAGAAAAATATATTTTGTTTTTAAAAATGCCATCAATCAATCCCGTATTTTGTAGACGCTATAACTTTTGCGCAAACCAATCAATATACGCTTATTGCGATTTTACCAAAAATATGTAGTAGAATACGTATCGGCCGAAGCTGAGACAAAAATTAGTTTTTTTAAAAAAATTGGGATATATATTATAGTAAAAAATATTGTTGTTTTTTTTTCAAAATTGTCGCTCTTTTGTTTATAGCGCAAAAAATAAAAACCGCAGAGGTGATCAAATACCACCAAAAGAAAGCTCTATTTGTGGGGAAAAAAAGGACGTCAATTTTTTTTTTTTTTTTTTTTTTTTTTTTTTTTGGGGTACAACGTCGCACGACCACGCAATTGTTTAAAGTACGACAGCGCTGAAAACTAAAAATTGGCCTGGGAAGGAAGGGGGTGAAAATGCCCTGTATTGAACTGGTTAAGTAGAGGGTTACTGCTTACCGGAAGCCTGTGATCCCCCGCTACAGAGGATCAAGGGAAGCCTGTATAGAGGAATGCCCTCCAGGGCATATCGGATACAGCCAATAGCCTCGATACGTTAGTGGTGATAATGTGGTCTCCAGAGACGCCAAACGGAACTCGTAACACCTCAAATCTCCTCATTCCGTTCCCAGCTGGCAAATGAGCAGCACCTCCTCTTTTCTAAAGGGGGACCTTGCCATGTCCACCTAGATGGAGATCCTCTGTAGCGGAGGATCACTGGCTTCCGGTAAGCAGTAACCCCCTGAAGATTTCACTATTTATGGATGGACATTACAGTATATTTTTTATAGTTCACAGGTGATACTGTTAAGGTTTTTGGACACAATTATATCATTTTTCTATTTGGCCAATTGTTTTGTTTTACTATTGGGCAATCTATATATCTTTTTCAGGTGTCATGTCATTTTGACATTCAGAATTTTTTTTCCCCACAATTTATATGGTTGGACATATGACCATTTAAATATCGGGTTGGTGTATGAGAGTACACTCACTTTATGCAAATATTTTCACATGTTTAGCGCGATTCTATGTTTTTCCCTTTTTTTTCTTAAGTACATCATGGGACACAAAGGTCCCTCCCCCCTCCCTTTTTTTTTTTTTTTTTTTTTTTTTTTTTTTTTTGAGGATTCAGTCTTGCTACAAAACTGGTGTACTTCCTGTATGGAAGGGGGTTATATAGGGGATCCTGTCTAATCCTGTAGGTAATGAATATTAGAGTGTGTCCCATGATGTAGAAAGGATTTTACAGGTATGACAAAATCCCTGCAACAGACGTGGTTGCGGGGAGAGATATAGACTCTGGTCTGGTCACTGACCTGCAAAAGAAATGGACAGTTTACTATCCTGTGGCCATTAGCAGTAAAAATTGTCCTGGTGACAGTTGGGACATAATTGGGGGAATGGTGCCCCATCACTGGAGTCAATGGAAGAATAGTGCTTCATTGTTGGTCAGTAGGAGGAATAGTGCCCAATCCTTGGTGTCGGTAACAGGAATTATACCCCATTGTTGGGGTCAGTGGGAGGAAAAATGCCCCAAGGGCTAGACAAATGCTTCCCACGATTCATTTATCTGTGCTCTTTCATGTCTACCCCAGTGTGGAAGAATGCCGCAATATCATTGTCCAGTTTGGTGTCCGGGAAGTGACTGCGGTGCAGGTCGCTCGGGTCCTGGGGATGATGGCGCGGACGCATTCTGGACTTACAGATGGCATCTCCTTACAGGTCAGTCAAGTATTCTGCAGCACTGGATATGGTAAGCATGTTGCCAGCAGTCGTATTAAGTATTCATATGTCTTGCAGTCAATCTCCGCCCCTGGCAGCGGCATCTGGAGTGATGGCAAGGACAAGAACGATGGCGTGCAGGCTCACACTTGGAACGTGGAGGTTCTCATTGATGTAGTAAAAGAGCTGGTGAGTTGTGCCCAAATTTTGGCCTCTGTTCTGTGTTGACATTTTTTCTTTGCTCCAGATAAGTTTTTTTTATTTTACCTGCAGAATCCCAACCTGAACTTCAAGGAAGTGACGTATGAGCTGGATCATCCAGGGTACCTGATCCGTGACAGCAAGGGGCTCCAGACTGTAGTATATGGCATCCAGAGGGGGCTTGGCATGGATGTATTCCCAGTCGATCTAATTTATAGGCCTTGGAAACACGCAGAGGGCCAGGTGAGGACCTGTGCGCTAGACAAAGATCTGTCCCATTTCTTTCACTGTTGGAGAGATGGGGGGCTTTTGATTCATATCTGCTGCAATTAGCGGCTCACTAGAGAGGAGGTAGGTGGGAGGGCTTTTCTCCAGTAAAGACCTTGACAGCTGCAGGCAGGCCTATGCTGGTACTGGGAGTAGGGTTTCAACTTTTGTGTCAGGTCTTTGAAATATCATGGCAGTGAGTTGACCACAGGTACAAAAGGGCAGAACCTGCCTTGTAATGAGTCTACTGAGCTATCGGATACAGCTGTGGCAACAGTGCTGTATTTGTCTGAAGGGGCCCACTGGAGGACTGCATGTATGCCAAGTGGTGATCTGGGTGCCACAGAAATTAACGTTGCATGCCTGCCCTACACCCGTGCCTTAGGTTTCCTATCTCAACGCTAGGCTGAAGATGGCACATACAGCTACAGACTATTCTGGTGCTTGCTCATGAAGGTTTGTGGAATACCCTTCTCTGTATAATTTTGGGTCTCTTTCAGCTTTCCTTCATCCAGCATTCCTTGATGAATCCGGACATCTTTTGCTTTGCTGACTACCCTTGCCATGCTGTTGCAACTGACATCCTAAAGGCTCCACCAGAAGATGACAATCGGGAGATAGCTACATGGTAATTGTAGATTCGGTGATGTGTTAAGTTTGTGATTGGTCTGCGTGCTGTCTGACACGTCCTCGCCCCTCTCAGGAAAAGTTTGGATCTGATTGAGTCCCTGCTTCGGCTGGCTGAGGTGGGCCAATATGAACAGGTCAAACAGCTCTTCAGCTACCCCATCAAACACTGTCCTGACATGCTGGTCCTGGCTCTGCTCCAGATCAACACTTCCTGGCATACCCTAAGACACGAGCTCATCTCTACTCTGATGCCGATCTTTCTGGGTAACCATCCCAACTCTGCCATCATTTTGCACTATGCATGGCACGGCCAGGTAAGTTCACTTTTTGCAAACGTAATGATTTTTTTTTTTTTATGGGGGATTGAAAGTTGACCCTTTTCATACTTCTGCCACAGGGCCAGTCTCCCTCCATCCGCCAGCTGATCATGCATGCCATGGCAGAGTGGTATATGCGAGGTGAGCAGTATGATCAGGCCCGCCTGTCTCGTATACTTGATGTAGCCCAGGACTTGAAGGTAAGGAGATGTATTGTGGCTCATATTGAATTTCCAAAGATCCTGGAATTTCAATTGCTTGGCCAATTTCACATATTTTCCTTTTTGTACTTTGGGAGTATGTAAATATGAATGTGGGGTGGGAAAGTTTAACCACTTGCCGACCACCGCCCGCTGATGTACGTCCCTACTTTGGGGACGGATATCGTTATGGCAGCAGCTAGCTGCCATAACCCTGGTATCCCCGTGTTCGGCCGGATACAAGATATAAGTGGTCTCTGCGGTGGATTTGCCGCAAGATCACTTTTATCGGTGGCAGGAGAGGGGGCCCCCCCTCCCGCGGCGATCCGGTGCCCTCCGCCGCTTACCGAAGCGGAGGCAATCACGTCTGTCCCCTTGCTGGGTATGGAAATGAGTGAGGGGAAGATGGCCCCCACCCGTCTCCATACCATAGGGAGGAAGTGACGTCAAAATGTCACTTCCGCCCATACGTCTTAAAGGCACATTTTTCTGTTATTTTTTCAAATGACTATTTTTACACTGTTTTTAAAAAAAAAAAGTAAAATAAGGAGAAAATTTTTTTTTTTTTTAAAACACCCCGTCCCGTCGAGCTCGCGCGCAGAAGCGAACGCATATGTGAGTAGCGCTCCGCATATGAAAACGGTGGTCAAACCACACATGTGAGGTATCACCGCAATAATTCTAGCCCTAGACCTCTAACGCAAAACATGCCACCTGTAGAATTTTTTTAAACGTCGCCTATGGAGATTTTTGAGGGTAAAAGTTTGACGCCATTCCACGAGCGGGCGCAATTTTGAAGCATGACATGTTGGGTATCAATTTACTCGGTGTAACATTATCTTTTACAATATAAAAACAAATTGGGCTAACTTTACTGTTTTGTTTTTATTCAAAAAAGTGATTTAAAAAAAAAAAAAAAAAAATTCCAAAAATTAGTGCGCTTGTAAGACCGCTACGCAAATACGGTGTGAAAAGTATTGCAATGACCGCCATTTTATTCTCTAGGGTGTTGGAAAACCATATATAATGTTTGGGGATTCTAAATTTTCTAGCAAAAAAAACTGTTTTAAACATATAAACGCTAAAATATCAAAACGAGGCTGGTCCTTAAGTGGTTAAGGCCTTGATTGCCAGGTGCAACTATAAATTGCGCCATGCATACATTTGTGTGTGGTGTTTGTTGTTGTGTGGTGTGTTTTTTTTTTTTTTTTTTTTTTTTTGAGTTTTTCAAAGAATTACAGAAAAGGAAAAACTAAGAGCAAAAATAAGACTGAGAATCGTAGTCTACAAAATCAAAATTACTACAGTATTTTTGTAAGTTGACGGATCTCTCTGCTTCTCTAGGCCTTGTCAATGCTGCTGAACGGTACTCCATTTGCCTTTGTTATTGATCTTGCTGCACTTGCGTCACGCCGGGAATACCTCAAACTGGACAAATGGCTGACTGATAAAATACGGGAACATGGGGTGAGTAATGATTTGCCTTCTGGTAGGTCACAATTCTATATAAGTGTTGCAGAGCTGAGAATTTCATGTTCTCCATTTTAAGGAGCCCTTTGTCCAAGCCTGCATGACTTTCCTCAAGCGGCGCTGTCCTTCCATACTGGGCGGCATGGCTCCTGAGAAAGACCAGCCGAAAAGCGCCCAGCTTCCTCCTGAAACTCTGGCCACGATGCTGGCATGCCTTCAGGCTTGTGCAGGGTAGGTCTTTATGTGTACATTAGTCTCGGATGCAGTGTATGTAGTAGGTTTGTATGTGTACATTTGTCTCGAATGCAGTGTGTGTGGGTCTAGGGTAGGTCTCAGATGCAGTGTGCGTGTAGGGTATGTCTGTATCTGTACATTGGCATGAGTTGCAGTTTGGGTAGGTTAAGTACGTTGGTCTGGACACAGTGCTTGTGGGGTCGGTCCGTATGTGTAAATTTCTGAGTGTTCAGTTCTATGGCTGACACTAGCATATGGTGGGTGCCGTCTACAGAGAGGACTCTTGTTTTATGGTATACATGTAATTCTCTCTTCCTTATACTTCTCTCTTCCTTGCAGGAGTGTGTCCCAGGAGCTTTCTGAAACCATCCTTACCATGGTGGCTAACTGCAGCAATGTGGTAAACAAGGCACGGCAGCCTCCTCCGGGAGTTATGCCGAAAGGTCGTCCTCCCAGTACGAGCAGTCTGGACGCCATCTCTCCGGTACAGGTAATCTAGCTTTGCACAATATGGTTGTGCATGGAGAGTAGTTCTGTTCAGAGGAAATGGTCACCTTTTTATTTCTTTCTCTAGATCGACCCTCTGGCTGCAATGGCCTCTCTCAGCATTGGTGGTTCTGCTGCTCCTCATACACAGAGCCTTCCAGCTTTCCCTCCCAACCTGGGCTCAGCTTTCAGCACACCACAGTCACCAGCCAAGGCATTTCCCCCTCTCACGACTCCAAACCAATCTACTGCTTTTAGTGGCCTCAGTGGTCTCTCCTCACAGCTGCCAGGTACCTAGATGGAGCATGTTAAGTCGCTCTTTACTGTCAGCACCTATGTTGTATGTGGATGGCACCAAGCTTCATTCTGATTTTGCTTCTTCTATGCAGGTGGCCTTGGGACAGGCAGTCTATCTGGAATGAGCACTGGAGGACTGGGCCTTCCTGCTGTGAATAGTGACCCGTTTGGACAGAGGAAACTCAGCACTTCAGGGCTCAATCAGCCAACATTCCAGCAGAGTAAGTTTTTTTTTTTTTTTTTTTTTTTTTTTTTTTTTTTTTCTCTCCTGGGAGCTTTATTATCTGTCCATAAACAGCAGCTCAGATCCCCCTAATTCGTCTGTCTTCCCCTAGCGGACCTGTCTCAGGTATGGCCAGAAGCAAACCAGCACTTTACTAAAGAAATTGATGATGAAGCAAACAGCTACTTCCAGCGTATCTACAACCAGCCCCCGCACCCCACAATGTCAGTGGATGAGGTACGTTACTGAGTAGTGTTTCTACACCTCCTGGGGTCTCCTTGCATTAGAAAACCTTCTTTGCTAATGTTACCCCACCCCTCCCCTGATGCTGTTCTTTCCACTTAAAGCGGAACTAATCCCTCCTATCCTTTTTAGCCAAGAAAGTTGCCACCTTGGCCTCTGATTTGCAACTGCCATGATGCTGCACATGTGATCATTTATGACACCAGTTATTTGCTGGTTTGACAGTTTTGAAAGCACAAGCAAGTGTGACTGTTAGCATTCCGGCATGCTGGCAATGTGTGGGGTGTTATTGTTTTTGATCCATTTGGGTTTTTAATTAAGGATTCTTTATTGAAAATTTGAATTGTTATATACAAACCATAAATAAAATTTACCCTTTTCAACCCTTCCCCACCCCTTTCTCTAAGGGAATATATTACTAACATAGCTTTCACTTTTATAATGCGTGCTATATTCCTCCCACCCTCCAAACTTCCATCAAACTCCTTCCTAATCAGTGTCCCTGTTTACACCATTATTATCTTATTCATTCGTAAATCTTTCTACAGCTACACCTACTTCTCTTACACTCTCATACATTCCCCTTGTTATTTCTCCTTATTAATACATCTGATCATGATCTCATAGCCATCAACAAAGGCTCCATTGAAGGGGGGATAAAGGGCACCCCTGTCTTGTTCCCCTCATTAGTTGGAATGTCTCTGAATATTAGTAACTTTCTCTTATGGTGACTCCCATAAAGTGTTTTTTTCGGTTAACGAAGGTAGGGCCAAACTGGAACGCCGCAAGAACCCGCCAGAGATGGTGCCATTCCAGGCTATTAAAAGCCTTAACAGTGTCAAGTGACAGAATGGCCCTTGACTCCTCATTATCTTTTGGGGTCTATAGGTTTAAATATACCCACCTTATGTTCGTACTAGTGGACCTATCTGATATAAAGCCAGATTGGTCTGGATATATACGTTTCTGGATGATTTTATTCAATCTAGCTGCTAGCACTTTCGCCAAAGTTTTAACATCCGTGCACAATAGGGTTATAGACCTATATGAGGACTCCTTGTGGGGGTGGGGGAGGCTACCGCCTGTTGTAATTCTTCCAGGCTTATTGGGGCATCCATTCTTTATCCTTCCCTGAAAGGGTTGGGACCCCCAGTCCCTTAAAAAGGCTCCCATCTCACCTTCAGTGTCTTCCTGTGGTGACCTATACAATTCTTCATAATACCCTTTTAACTATGTGTGTGATCTCTGGTGTATATGAAGAAACCCTGCCCTTTGCTGTCCTACTTGCAGGTATAATGGAGGAAGAAGAGTTTATTTAACTAAGAGCCAACATACGCCCCACGCTTTCCCCAAATTAGCTCTGTTTTTGAAAGAGCCGCTTATTCTCTGCTTTCCTTAGCACAGTTGTTTGATTATTCTTTTTGTTTAGCTGACCATTCCCTAGGCTTATCAGGTGTCAGGTCCTCCAAATATTGTTTTTCTGCCTTTTTACCACTCCCTCCGTAATAGCCTCTTCCTTTTCTTTGGTCTGTCTCTTTATCTTCGATACTTGCTGGATTAGTATGCCCCGGAGATGTGCTTTAAGAGCATCCCATATCGCCCCTGCTGAGGCCGTAACAGTGTTTGTCACAACAAACGCTTTTATAGCTATCGACACCCCATCTGGTTTTCCCATTCCATCCAGAACTGGCTTATTTTCCATTCACCTGGACAGCGACACAACCCATCCCCTCCCCCAGGCTCACCGACATCACCAACAGTGAATGATCTGAGAGGCCTCTTGGCAGGTATTCTATATATTCCTTACTAGCTGCAGTACCTCCCTGGTTTCCCATGGCCAGATCAATTCTGCAGAGTGTGGAGTGTGTTCTGGAGTAACAAGAATATTGCTGACCATTCGGATTCCACACTCTCCAGATGTCCATCAACCCCACCTCCCCAAAAGTTGAGACAACTGACTGTCGGAAACACCATCTATTGGCGACCCCAGTAAGAACCTATCCATGACCATATTGAAATCCCCCACTAAAATGACTGGTATATCGGTCTTATCTACCATAAACTCCATTAATCTTTATAGGATCTCAGATTTTAAATGGTGGAGGGATATATATGTTAGAACATGAATCTTGTCTTCTTTAGAGCAATGCAAATAAATATAACGACCGTGTTCATCTATATTAATCTGCCTACAGGAGAACACCACCCCCGTTCCAACCAGGATGCTCACTGCTCTTGAATATGAGGTATGAACTGAGTGATATTGATATTGATTCTGAAAATCCCTCCGTTTTTTAAGTTTGTATCATTGTGGACTTGGTGAGATGTGTCTCCTGTAGGCAGAGTACCTCTCTACCTTTTTTATATGCACCTGCTGTAGAAAAGACTGCAGTTCTCTTAACTGGATCTGCCAGCCCCTGACCATATTGATGGGTTTAGTTCCACTTTAAGGCATGCCATAAATAACTGTCACGGCTGTTTCTGCTCTCAACCGAACTGTGAAAGCATCGGCAATGGCCGGTGTCCTAACTGATCACACGTGCAGCACCATGGCAGTTGCAGATCAAACATAGGCTGAAAATCGGGTCAACATATTTTCATCCAAAGAATTTTTGTATAGTGTGTGTGTGTGTACACCACTTTCGACAGCCGATTCCGAATTTTCATACGAAAATTCCTGAAGGGTCAAACTCCAAAATTTCTCCCCCCAGAACAAACCATTTTCGTACAAAAAAAATAAGATACTGTGCATGATCAGAAACCATAAACAAAAAGCCTTTATCGTACGAGAATTTTCGTGAGCATATTTGTACGAATTTCCATTAATCAGTTCCGATTTGCTGTGAAACTGGACAAGCATTCGCCCAATTTTTCTTAGTGTGTACCCCACTTAAGATGGCGGCTTCCTTTTGTTGTAAAGGATACAGGATTTAGTTTTCTTCTTTAAATCCTAATTGCGCTTTGAAAAGTTAAGCGTGGTATTAACCACTTCAATACTGGACACTTTTTTTTTTTTTTTTTTTTTTTTTTTTTTTTTACCACCTTCCTACCCAGGCTAGCTTTCAGCGCTGTCACACGTTTAATTATTTTTGTTTTTAATACAGTGACCAGAGCGGGTACAGTGTTACCATATTAACCCTGTACTACTATTCTGGGGAAGTGATCAAGATTTTATTTTTTCAGCAGTGTTCAGCACATTCAGTGTTTACTATTGTGGTTGGCCACAGTTAATCACTTGGTACAAATCAGTGGTAGGTCACATGGTACAGACAAGGCCAATGGGCTCATCACAATGGTGCATAATGAAAGGCATGAATCCAAGCCTTTCATTGTGTACAACTGTCATGTGATCTGTCGTGTTCAGTGGACACGGTGGGTGATTGACCCGATCCTGGGAGGACGTCCTATGACCTCTTCCCAGAACAGTGCTCCCGGCCATCATTGTTACAATTGGCTGGGTGGGAAGGTGTTGAACACCCGCATCTCTTCCCTTGGTGGAGTTCTTCTTCTCCTTCTCCTTCTTCTTCTAGCAGAGCATTGTCTGTGCTCTTGTGGCGCACAGGTGCCTATCTCTTCTCTTGATCTTCCTTCCAGGTTTTAAACCTTTTAGCTGTGGTTGGCTGGGCTGTGACTTCACTTCTGTGCGCAAGGAGTCCCATCATGGCACAGCAGTGCTGCAAATGTACACACATGCTCAGTATACAAAAACCCTGACGGGCAGTGATGAGGGTTTATGACAAGAGACTGGTAATGACATCATGAATATGCACTCACCCAGAAGTTCAGGAAAGTGGTGCACAAGGAAGACAGAGGATGCAGCCGAAAACTGACAAATGTTTCTGCACTGTGGAAGGAATGATTTATTGGCCTGTGCTTAATTTAACTGAACTGTATTGCCCGTTTGTACAACTTTCAAAGTTTTTTGCTCTCATGAGATGTCTGACTAGCCTTCCTTCCCCTCCATTGAGAATTTGGCTCTTATAATGTCTTGGGCACTGTTCTGGTTGTATATTTTAAAATTTGACTTCAGAAATTCAGCCACTTTGATGAAGCATACTACACTTTTTGTAGAAAAAAAAGCATTCCCCTCTGGGTGATCTGTGTACACTGTTTGGGATTTTTGCAGATTCTTACCTTTTTTTTGTTCTGAGGAAATGGCTGTTTGTGTCCATGTGAAAAATGTACGTGAATGGGAGTGGTTTTATATTTACCAATCAGCTACTGCACTTGCAGAGCTGTAAGGAAAGTGTTAGGGTCTGCATCCCTTTTTTATACATGATTTTCCTGTGGGAGTATTTCACCAAAAATTACATTTCTTTCGTTCATTGAAGGATACAGCCATACTTCATGATGGATGTCGCCGCCTACAGGAGCAGGACGATGAGTGTAACAAAACTAAAAGCGCCCCCAAATCTGCAGTAAGGAGTTCAGTTATTGCCTAGCATCCCAGGAGTTAGGACTTGCTTTGTCTGTCAGCGCCACTTGTCTTTAGTAAGACAGTAGCTCAAATCTTAGGTCTCTTGTGTCTACGCATGATAGCAATGGTGGGCTACCTGGACGACCTGTGAACAGTCTGCATCAGACTTCGCACGAGATCTCCATCAGTCAAGACATTGGAGCAGTGTTTCTCAATTCCAGTCCTCGAGGCGCACCAACAAGTCATGTTTTCAAGAGTTCCCTCAGATGAAACGGCTGTGGTAATTACTAAGGCAGTGAAACTGATCAAATCACCTGTGCAAAATAATGGAGAGCTTGAAAACATGATCTGTTGGTGCGCCTTGAGGACTGGAATTAAGAAACCCTGCATTGGCTGAATCAGTGTTTCCATCTCCTCGCTTGGGGTACCTGGGGCTTATTCTGGACACCACCTTGACCAGGATTTTCCTTCTGCTGAACAAATTTCAAAAGCTTCTCCTTCATGTCTGTTGTCTAATTTCTCTGCGTATCACGTTCATCCATTTTTCTGTGAGTATTTTGGGTCTTGTGGTGGCTTCTTTCAAAGCAAACGCTTGTGCACAACACTGTTCCAGACCTCCAAGGCAATGATTTGTTTCAAGTCCCTTGAAGCAAGGGACTTTCCCGGGCTTCAATTTGTGGCACCATTAAACGGGCATCATTATAAAAAATACAACATTTATTGTACAAATGTTTAAAACCGTTAACGGGTACCCTGACATAAAACAATGGGTTCACATAAAAATATCCTATGAAGACTTGTACCACATTATAGCATCTACAGACAAATCTTCATTGGGAACATGTGTGGAAATCTGAGAAAAATGGTCATAAAGTCAGACCTCCCACACAGAGGTATACTGACAAAATGGAAAGGATTTCTGGCATCTATTGGAATTTCCCCTTCAGTTGGTGGATCATCGCCAGATTCCAGCCTCCCCAGCTGGGGGTGGGGTGATGGATCATTTATCCACATTGGGCTGTTGGTCTCAGGAGGAGGTCTCCCCAGCTACAGCCTGGAACTTCAGACAATATATTTCCCATTGGACAACTCTCCTCCAGGATTGCCCTATCTGGGTACAATATGACAATGCCATGGCAATGGCCTGCATCACTCACCAAAGGGGGCCAACCAGGAGCTTGGCCCTGGAGGCCTTGCTTTTCCTCAATGGAACTTCATGTACCAGTGCTTTCTCATCCCGTGGGTGGACAACTGGCAAGCAGTCTTTAAAAATCTGCCCATGCTGGGGACATCCAGACTTCAATCGTTGTGTCCAGACTCAGTTGTTTAAGTTCGTGACAAAGTCAAATTACCCCTGGGTGCAAGCATTGGATGCTCTGGTGGCTCTGTGGCACATGTGCTTCCTGATTTAACTCTTCCCCTATTTGTTACCTAGGATCCTACAAGAAGGCACTCCAGTTATCATGGTGGCTCCAGATGGCCAAGCAGGGCTTGGTTTGTGGATCTTGTTTTTGTCAGATGCTCTGTTCCTTCCACACTGCCTGGACCTTCTTTCTTAACCACTTTCCGCATGCCATATAACAAAATGACGTGTGCAAAGTGGTTTAGTTATCCTGATTGGACGTTGTATGACGTCCAGCAGGATAAGCTGCGATCGCATGTTGTGTCACTTCGACACACCCCAAATCGTGGTAAAGAGCCTATGACATAGGCTCTTTGGTCGCAGCTTATGTGTTAATCATAGCTGATCAGTGTGTAACCAGGAAGTGCCAGTAAAAGGCTTTCCTCGGTTCGTGCCGACAGAGCTGATCGGCGGCTCTCCAGTCAGAGGGTGGGGGGGGGTCTGCGCTGATGATCAGCACATTGGCACCTCTGATAGGGGCGGAGCTGATCAGTACCTCATCAGTGCTGCCTGTCGGTGCCCATCAATTCTATTACGTATCAGTGCCCATCAGTAAAGGAGAAAACAAAATGTTATAATAAACTAAGAATTTTTTTTTTTTTTCCAAAAACGTTGATCTTTTTTAGTTTAGCAAAAAAAAAAAAACCCAGTGGTGATCAAATGCCACCAAAAAGCTCTATTTGTGGGAAGAAAATTATAAAAATGTAGTTTGAGTAGTGTTGCATGACCGCGCAATTATCAGAATGTGACAGCGCTGAAAATTGTGCTGGGGGGGGGGGGGGGGGGGGTGCCCTGTATTGAAGCGGTTAAGGTCCAATCTAACTTCTTTTAAATGTAATGGCTTTAAAAGACCAGTGCTAAAGGACTCAGGCCTTTCCCAAGCAATGGTTTCCACCATGATTTGTGCTTGGAAGATCACTTCCTGGTTAATCTTTCTTTCTTTCTTTCTTTCCTTCCTTCCTTCCTTCCTTCCTTCCTTCCTTCCTTTCTTTCTTTTATTATGGTTCTTCGCCCTCATCTGTCTTTACCTAAGGTGTTTTGTCTTCCACTTAAACAAATATTTTGTTCTACCCTCATCCTCTTCCCAGAGAGGTGGCCCTTCATTGCCTGGATGTAATTATGACCTTCCACTACAGCCCGCAAATCTGGCACTATGTTTTTTGGGTGGCCCTAGAAAAGGTCTAGCACAGGGGTGCTCAACCTGTGTCCCTCAATCTCAAACCATGGAAGCAGTTGCCCGGGTCAGCAGTCTGTTGATCGCGATCTGGGCTTGCCAAGATGCCATCCCAGAGCCATAGACTTCAATTATACAGATGTGGTGTAGTTTCTGAAACCACAACATAACTCCTGCATTCAGGAGTTTTGGTGCATTTTCAGAAATTGCACCGCACTCGGGTAAATTGCAGTTTTATAGGGGGCTCAAGACAGTAAGGGCTCGTTTTACATTTGTGGCTTGGGGGGGCGGTAAGACCCCAAAGTCGACATGTTTGCCACAACACTCACCTACTGGTGTAGCACCAGGGGTTGCGATGGCGGCCATTCTCCAGGGGGCCTGTGTGGGGCCTCCCTGAAACATTCAGTTTTACACTTTGGTTAAAGGGGCAATTACAGGAACCGTGTTTGTGTGGTCATCTCTTCCCCCCCCCCCCCCTGCAAACGCTGAGAGCCAACTTCTCCTCTTCCCTCCTGCCAGGATTGCGGAGAAAAAAATGTTCATTATGCTGTTGAAGAGAAAATTTCATTTAATCCCGTGGCCGGTTACCAAATCACTTAAGTAGCCCTCAATCTTCAAAATGTTGAGCATCCCTGGGCTAGCAGCTCTGCCTACCCCCATTACCAGGTTGATTCGTCCAAAATGTGGTCCAGGTTTATACCCTTGCAGACCAAGAATCTTTGTTTTCAGGCCACTGTGCATTCTACAAGGGTGCTGAGTGTGTCCTGGGCTCTTTATCATTCTGCTTTTTTGTTTTTTCATATGGAAATGGAATTACCCCTTTAAAGTGTTACTAACCCTGCAATCACTATATCTGGTCTCCTACAGTACACAGAACATGCAAATGCAATTAAACTGCTAAACACCTTTTTCTCATCAGAAGTTAGAGCAGTCTTGTGACTTCTAGGAGTGTCTGGTTAAAGCTCGTAGGAGTTTTCCTTCTCCCACGATTATCCAATTGGGGTGCAGGACCCCTGACCTGTCTGGACAGTGCTGATTTGGCCCTGTGCTGATCCCATGCATTCGCCAAATAAAAATACTTTAGCAATACACACCAAACTGAGCTTATATGAGACAGTGGTAAGAGATAATCAGAGGAGATGGGATCTGAACGCCTTTTTACACAGTGCAGAGGATCAACTACTTAGGTTCCACATTAGGTATAACAAGCATGCTTTACTGCATATACAGACTGATTTTTACTGTTGTGGGTTTAGTAACCCTTTAAGTCTGCAGAGGTATTTGCCACCTTGTGGACTTTATCTCATTAATGTACATCTGAGTGTTTTATGGAGCTTTGGAGGGGTAGATATCATTTCTGGTCTCAGCCCCTTGGGCTGCAGAGTAGCATGCAGCTTCTGTGCCTGCCCCTCTCCTGCCCTATCTGAGCGCTTTGTATTATATTAACTCATTCACAAATACAAAGGCTTCTGTGAATGTGCAGCAGAGAGGGGTGGGTAGATCTGCAGTTTGTGAGAACAGTGTCTCTCCTGTGCAAGCCCTGGGAGTATGATAGCTGTGCTTTCCGAGTGCCATAAAACTGTTGGATGTAAATTATAGAGAAGTCCACACGGTGACATGCACCTTGTTGGACTTGCTTATTATAGCATGCTAGTACATTTTACAAAGTAGCTGAACTCCTGGAGGTCAGCTTCAGTAATTTGGGGTTCCTTCTTCCTTTTTTTTTTTTTTTTTTTTTTTTTTTCTTTTTTGTGTGTGTGCTCTCGATTTTATGTTTTTTAGTCCAGATCTGTGTGTTTTTTTTGTACATTGATTATTCGACTCGCTGCCTTCTGGACATTTAGATTTTGTTCTCGCTCATCACTTTGCTATCTTGCAGGTATTGGAAATGCTGCAGAGGTTTAAGGACTCCAACATAAAGCGGGAGCGTGAAGTCTTCAACTGCATGCTGCGCAATTTGTTTGAAGAGTATCGTTTCTTCCCTCAGTACCCAGACAAGGAGTTGCATATTACTGCCTGTTTGTTTGGTGGCATCATTGAAAAAGGACTAGTAACATACATGGCTTTAGGACTGGCACTGCGCTATGTACTGGAAGCACTGCGCAAACCTTATGGATCCAAAATGTATTTCTTTGGCATCGCTGCACTAGATAGGTTCAAAAACAGGTATGTCTGTCTCCTGTACAGGGAAACTTCTGTTGTGTTTCCAGCATGGCGTGAAGATAGACGTGCATGACAGATTAATCGGAAAGCTGAATAGCTTTGTGATTCGCATAGACTGCAGGATTCTGGATTGTCATTGGGCAATTTAGCCGCAAATTAAATAACGCATTGAAAAAATACTTAGAAGTACCCTTTTGCCCAGTCATGCACATGTGGGTTGTGTGGCCACGCCTCCTTCTTGGCCTTAAAGGGTTAGTTCAATTTCACCAAAAACGAATGCTGGGAGAGATGCCTCGTAGATGCAAAACAAACACTGCAACTTCAACCAAAGTTGGATAATGCCATGTATGTACCTTGCAAAGCCTGAATAGCTCCCAGAGTGGGCATCATCCCACCCTGCCTTGACATTGCTAAGACAATCCCCCCCCCCCCCCCTCCCCCCTCCAGGCTTTGGGAGGTATGGAAATGGCCTGCATCTATGGCAAGGGCATTATTCAACTTTTTAGGTAAAGCTGCACAGTTTGAACTATGGGCACCCCTACCTGCGTGGAAGTTTTTGGGTGAAGGTAAACTAACCTTTTAACCCCATCAAAGGCTCTGCTTCCATGATGTAGTGGGGACATCCTGTGTTCTTTAACTGTAATTTTCCACTCAACACACTTCAGTATCCTTCCCCTGCGCTGAAATTGGTATGTTACTCGCCCATCTGCCCCGTAACTACAGGGAAAAATGGCTGCTGAAGTTCTGCTTCTTTAGTCATTTCCCTGCATCTGCCCTGCTGATTGGACAATAAAGGAGTAGCAGACAGGGTTATTCTGTACTCGTCCTCTGCCAGCATGTTTAGTATTTGACTAACAGCACCTTTGCAGCACAACTGAATTATGTTTCAATCTTTTTATTCAGTTTTCAGAATTAAAATAAAACCAATATAATATAATACAAGAGTGCAAAATGGCTCTGACAATATAAACGGTGAACAAGAAGTCAACAATGACGTTTCGAGTAAGGAATTAAGACAATCCATGGAGATCCACCAATGAGTATTAGGAACTGTGACAGAGTGGTCAACTAGAAAACTCCTTTCACACTGAGGCAGTTTTCAGGCGTTTTGGCGCTAGAAATGGCGCCTGAAATTTGCCTCCCATTCTCTGCAATGGGTGCTTTCACATCTGGGCAGTGCGCTTGTAGGACTTTTGGAAAACTCATCTTTGGGGCGGGTTAGGAGCGCTGTATACAGTGCTCCCAAAATGCCCCTGCTCATTGCAATGAATGGGCAGCGCTTCAGAAGCGCTGCAACATGGGAGTTTTTTTTTAACCCTTTGGGGGGGGTGTTAAAGGCGCTCGCTAGCGGCCGAAAAGCAGGGGGGTCAAGCAGGACAGCCCCTACCCACCCAACCACTGAGGGAAGCTATAGATATCTTTGTGTCCGCTAATGCTAGACTTATTTATCCTACCCCAACAAAAACAATATTATATACCGTATAAGACGAGGCACGTACTTTTACCACAAAACTGGGAAAACATTGACGCGAGTATAAGCCAAGGGTGAGAAATGCGGCAGCTACTGTAAGTGGGGGGGGGGAAAAAAGGGTCAACAATGCACATCTGCAGCTGCATACCTCCCTGTGTCCATTGCAGCCTACCCTGTGTCCATTGCCCTGTGCCGATCTGCCTACCTGATCAGTGGTGTCCATTGCCCTGTGCCGATCTGCCTACCTGATCAGCCCGTGTCATGCAGTCAGACGGCGGCCATTCCAGTGTACAAAAGCCGCGCCGCCTCCTCGTCTGTGATAGGCTGAACACTGTTTCCCAGCAGTCAAGGGATGAGGACAAGAGGATGTCCGTGATAGGCTGAACACTGACTGCTTGAAAATGAGTGTTCCCCTATCACGGACGAGGAGGAGGCGCGGCTTTTGTACACTGGTCGGCTGCCATCTGAGCATTACACACGGGCTGATCGCAGTGACTCGAGTATAAGCTGAGGGGGGCACTTTCAGCGCAAAAAAAGTGCTGAAAAACTCAGCTTATACTCTAGTATATACGGTACTTTAAAAAAAAAAAAAAAAAAAAAACAGGTGTAGCCGCATCATAACCTTTGAGGGATAAGCACAACTGAATTCTGATTGGCTCAGTGCTGCTCCTCCTACTCTGCAGGTGCAAGGCAGGCAGTTACTTGAGAGCAGGAAGATCATGAACTAGGAGAGCTCTCGCTAGCATCCTTGCAGTTCATTGAGAAATACAAGCTGTCAGCCACAATGCCTGATGGTACTTGTAGTCTATTAATTCACTGGAAACAGAGGCGGCCATGTGGGTGGAGCCCCGCTTGGCTGCACTGTTTTTTAAATTGGGACCGCAGGTGCGGGAAAGGCTCCCCACCTCACCCACCCTCACGGGAGGTGGGGATTGGGGGGGGGGGGGTAGAAGAGGGGGACATACTTAACATGTTACATGTTTCACTTGTATTTAAGGTTAACATGTTCAGAAAAGTGAGTTTTTGGTTTTGATGATTATCAGCTCCAACAGTAAAAGTGTGTGGTTTTGCAGGTTGAAGGACTATCCTCAGTACTGTCAGCACTTGGCTTCCATCAGTCACTTTATTCAGTTCCCTCATCATTTGCAGGAGGTAAGTTCTCCCACCTTCAAATACTCTGTTATCCATCCTTGTTTTGCATGACCAACCTGTGCTTCCTTCCCATTAGTACATAGAGTACGGTCAGCAGTCTCGGGACCCTCCGGTCAAGATGCAGGGATCTATCACCACCCCAGGCAGTATTGCACTTTCACAAGCCCAGGCTCAGGCACAAGCCCAGGCCCCTGCCAAAGCTCCTCTTCCTGGCCCCGTAAGCACCAATACAGTTACCACATCTACCGCCACAACCTCAGCCAAAACTGTTACCATCACCAGGCCCACCGGCGTCAGTTTCAAGAAGGATGTACCGGTAAGACTTCTGTTATGGGTTAGATAATCCTTGTGGTGTCTGTGTCTTCTCCATCCTGGGGCCCCTTACATCTCATACATTGTCCTTCCTTCAGCCGTCCATCAACACTACCAACATAGACACACTTCTAGTGGCTACTGACCAGACAGAGAGGATTGTGGAACCACCTGAGAATGTGCAAGAGAAGATCGCCTTCATATTCAATAACCTGTCACAGTCCAACATGACACAGAAGGTAAGACCATAGAGGGTCTGAGACTCTTCTAAGGCGGTGAGGGGGCTGGGGACCCTCATGTGGTGACAGGCCTCCTGTGTATTCTGGGATAGATGAGGTCTGTCTGGCATGCTTTCTGATCACATTCTGTAAATTGTCAGACTCCTGTTCATGTAGAATTATAAAATTTGACAATTGTTTAATGGTCTAAGCAAGTGATTGGATAGTTCTAAAAGAAGGAACATGATTGTGTACTGTGGAATTACATTAAAGGGGAATTCCAGGCTAGCCCCCCCCATAAAATTAGGTCGGCAGCTACAAATACTGTAGCTTCTGAAATTTTTTATTTATTTTTTTTTAATACAAGGACACTTGCCTGTCCAGGGATCCAGCCGTGTCGTCGTCCACTCAGCTTCGTGTGCCAGCATCGCTAGTAAGGGAAACAGGAAGTGATGCCTTAGGGCTTCATAGCTTGTTTCCTACTGCCCTTGCGTGAGTCTTCTTGTACCTGTGATGTGTCCCAGAAGACTGCAGGGAAGGAGGGGGGGAGCAAACTCTTGGAAGTGGGAGCGGGTACCTATCAACTAGGAAACCCCCCCCCAAAAAAAGTGCCAAATGTGGCAGTGGAGGGTGCAAACAAGCAGAGCTTCCACTTTTTGGGAGGAGCTCTGCTTTAAGGGGAAGTTTCCATGTCTTTTTGTACTGTTCAGCTTAGTTGCAGCCAGTGACTGTACATTCAGATGCTGCTTTTCTAATCCAAATGCATTTTGTGACTTGACAGGTGGAGGAGTTGAAGGAAACTGTGAAAGATGAGTTCATGCCTTGGGTGTCTCAGTACCTAGTGATGAAGAGGGTGAGCATCGAGCTGAACTTTCACAGTCTGTACTCCAACTTCATGGACGCTCTGAAGCATGCGGAGTTCAACAAGATGGTTTTAGCGGAGACCTACAGGAACATCAAGGTGTGGATCTCCCAGGGGCTTATTTAGCATCTTGCACTTGTTGTCTTTTGTTAGTAATGTCTGCACTCCCCCCCCCCCTAACAGGTGTTGTTGACGTCTGACAAAGCTGCTGCTAATTTCTCTGACCGGTCTTTGCTGAAGAACTTGGGCCACTGGCTAGGCATGGTCACCCTGGCCAAGAACAAACCCATCCTGCACACGGTAAGTGCACACAGCATCGGCAATTGGGTGCCTTGTCTGGTGAGGTGGGCACGGAGGTACCCCATCTGGTGGGGTAGGCACCAGGGAATGCTTTGTCAAGACTGTTATCTTGCCAGCTTCATTTAGCCTGTTTTGTGTTGAATTTCCAGGACCTGGATGTGAAGTCGCTGCTCCTGGAGGCCTATGTGAAGGGACAGCAGGAGCTGCTCTACGTGGTGCCTTTCGTTGCTAAAGTCCTGGAGTCCAGTGTCAGGAGTGTGGTATGTGTTCAATCTATACGACGATACCTTAATAACACTGGCCTTTTGCTGGATACTGATGGCTTATCTTCTCTGCAGGTTTTTCGACCTCCAAATCCATGGACAATGGCTATTATGAATGTTTTGTCAGAGCTTCACCAAGAGCATGATTTGAAGGTCAGTGCTGCATTCAGCATTATTTTTGGTCTGTCTTGTCCTGAGCTCCACTGATTTTACAATCTTTTTTCATCCCATAGCTTAATCTGAAGTTTGAGATTGAGGTCTTGTGTAAAAATTTAACCATTGACATCAATGACTTGAAGCCTGGAAGTCTCCTTAAAGACCAGGACCGTCTAAAGTCTCTGGATGAGCAGCTTTCTGCCCCAAAGAAAGATGTGAAACAGCCAGAGGAACTACTGCCTAGCATCCCCAGCGCCAACGAGTATGCCATCCGCACAGCAGGCAAGCTCTGGGCTTCGGTTGAGAAACAGGAGTCCGATGCTGTCTTTACAGGTAAGCTTGGTGTCCAGGGGTTTTTTCTGACCCTGTCTGTGTCCAGCAATTGGCCAGTCAGTGTGAACTGCCTCAAGTGAATTGTTTCCCCTCAGCTACGGCGACAGCCCCGCCCCCCAGCACCACGTGTGCTGCAACAGTTCCTCCACAGCCGCAGTACAGCTATCATGATATCCACGTCTATTCGCTTGCTGGTATTGCACCTCACATCACACTCAATCCAACAGTAAGTGACCAATATTTAGCTTTGTATGACTTAACCTTTTGCTGGAATTACCTCTGGTTTTGTGACTTTAACCATTTGTTTTTTTTTGTTTTTTTTTCTGTAGATCCCTCTCTTCCAAACCCACCCCCACCTCAAGCAATATGTGCGGCAGGCCATTGAGCGGGCTGTGCAGGAGCTTGTGCATCCTGTGGTTGACCGTTCCATAAAGATTGCAATGACCACCTGTGAGCAGATTGTGCGGAAGGACTTTGCACTGGATTCAGAGGAGTCTCGAATGCGGGTGGCAGCTCACCATATGATGCGCAATCTGACTGCTGGCATGGCCATGATAACATGCAGGGAACCTCTGCTCATGAGTATAGCTACCAATCTGAAAACCAGCTTTGCCACCTCAATGCGGGTATGCTGAATGCCACAAATTTTCTTGGTAGGACATACCAGTCCAGCGTTTGGTTGTTTTGACATTGTTCTTTGTTCTTCAGGCTGCCTCCCCCCAGCAGCGGGAGATGATGGAACAGGCTGCTGCTCAGGTGGCTCAGGATAACTGTGAGCTGGCTTGCTGCTTCATCCAGAAGACGGCAGTAGAGAAGGCTGGACCAGAAATGGACAAGAGGTTGGCCACGGTATGTACGGTCTCTGCTCCTCTTCATTAAGTTGTCTGCATGTCATGCTTCAGGTCTGGATTGCAACACCGTGCCAACATGTGTCTACAAGCTGTCTCTCTTACAAAAATGTTTGCTTTAATTTTGCTTCGGTTTTTTTACCTTAACCACTTCCTAAGCTTTCCTCTGTTGCTCCGGGAGGGCATCCATGGACGTCCTCCTGGAACCTACGCCCCTTGGGGCGTTCTCTGTGTCCTTCGGACACAGCCAATCACAGCTCATGGTAAAGGGCTAATCACAGTGGCCCTTTACCACGTGCGACCGCACTGAAAGCTAAAAATTGTCCTGGTCGGGAAGGGGGGTATAAGTGCCCGGTAAAGCAAGTGGTTAATGCATTCTATGCATTAAAGTGATTTGTAAAGTAACAAACATGTCATACTTGCCTGCTCTGCTGCAGTTGAATTTGCACAGAGCAGCCCGGATCCTCCTGGGTTCCCTCTACTGTGATCCTGGCCCCGCCCTCCTGTTCGGTGCTCCCTGTGTCCATTCAGGCACTGAGCCCTGACCCCGGTTCTCTCTCTCGCGCTCTGTTAATGTTGACAGCGGCAGCCAATGGCGCCGCTGTTGTGTCTCAGTCAGTCAGGAAGGAGAATCAGACGGCTGGGAACTCTGTAAGGGATTTATTGGGGTGTGTCTGCCTGCACCGGCTAGAAATGGACAAGAGGTTGGCCACCATATGTAGTGTCTTCCCACTGCTCTCCCTAGTGCCAACATTCAGGTGTCTTCAAGCTGTGTCTCGCAAAAATGTTTGCTTTAATTTTGGATCGAGTGTGGATTGCTTTTGGCACAGTGTATGTGTGTCCTTACCGGTGGGGGGAGGTTGTCCCTCTGGTTTTGGCTCTACCTACAGGGAGTAAAGCACTAAGGACAACAGAAGTATTCTTGGCTGTTTGGTGATTGACTCCTAGTCTATTGCATGAGGAAAGTATGGATGCTTTGTGTCTTCTTTGCCTCACAGAATGATGTTTTTATGTGTGCAGGAATTTGAATTACGGAAGCATGCCAGGCAGGAGGGACGGCGATATTGTGATCCCGTTGTACTGACCTACCAGGCGGAGCGGATGCCTGAGCAGATCCGACTAAAGGTAATGCATCGCGAGAGCTGGTTCTTGTCTGATACGGTAAGGTTTGTTGTGTCCATGATGCATAAGGCCCAGGCTCTTGTGTCCAAGATGTATACAGAGACGAATGTTACCTGCAGATTGTGTGGCTGTGACTAGTTTTTCCCTTGTCGCAATACAGTGATATATTTTGTAAATTAAGCCACTAACTCCTGGTTTTATTCTCCCTCAGGTCGGAGGTGTGGACCCCAAACAGCTGGCTGTTTATGAGGAATTTGCACGCAATGTTCCTGGCTTCCTTCCCACCAATGACTTGACTCAGCCCACGGGATTCCTGGCACAACCCATGAAGGTGCCACTATAATAGATTTAACCTTGCTCATCTATGGAGGAGGTTCCGCCTACTATGGCTCATACTAACCACTTGGTGTTTTGTTTCAGCAACAAGCCTGGGCCACAGATGATGTAGCACAGATTTATGACAAGTGTATCGGTGAACTGGAGCAACATCTTCACGCCATCCCACCTACACTTGCCATGAACCCGCAGTCTCAGGCTCTGCGAGGTCTGCTGGAAGCTGTAGCACTGGCCCGGAACACCAGGGATGCCATTGCTGCTCTGGGGCTGCTGCAAAAGGTGAGTTCCAACTTTTGATGGTACCCTGGGTATAGATCTGAGAGCGGACTGTAGCGAACACTAGAAGTATAGATCTGGGGTTTTTTTTTTTTTTTTTTTTTTTTTTTTTTTTGCAACCTTCTTAAAAGTTTGCAAAAACTTGAGGCATCCCAGCCTCTGAAGGCTCACACATGAAAGGAGATGCTACTTTATTTTTTGTTGGGAAGAATTACTTTATGCCATGTGGTAGTTTGTGTAATGAGCATATTACGTTTCTGGGCAGGGGTTACAATACCATATCCCCAAATCCTATTCTAGTTGTGCACAGTGCAATTTTATTTTTATTTTTTTTGGAGGCTTATTTTTACCATGAGTTAAGTCTCTGGGCCTTCCACAGTGGTGATTTTCCCTGAATTAGTTTATTTCCACCCCTCCCACAATCTTAATATGAGATTTCCCTGAATTCCTTAGTCTCTGCTCCTCCCACAATGCCATAGCTCTTGCAGGTGGAGCACAGAAATTCATAGGCTTGGGTTATACTGCTGCCTAGAGGAGCATTTAGATACTGGCAAAGAAATAAAAGCCCCGCCCCCCAGGATCACCACAAACGGGCGCACGTCTGCCCCAGCATAGGAACTCTGCGTAAGATCTGGTAGAGGCTCCTCCCGTGTTGGCTGGTTGGATCTGGTTTCTTCTGTCGCGGCTCCCCATCAGCCAATGGCTAGTGTTCAGGAGGGTGGATGCCTGTCCTCTGCTCAGCATAGAAGCTTTACTTTTTTTTTCTTTCAACCAGGATTCCTCTACAAGCTGCTTGGGCTGGTCTATATGCTGCTATCTGGATTTGCATTTTCTCAGCGTTACTTTTTGGAGGCCTTACCTGGATCCTGCTGGACTAAATGATTACAGGACTGACTTGGAATGTGACCTTTGGCTCTGCATTGTGCCACTTTCTAAACCTTTTAATGGTAGCCATGGAGTGCTTTTTGGGCCCTGAGCTGTCACACAGCCCCAGATTGTGACCCTATCTTTTAAGCCTTACTAGGAGTAGGCCCTGCAGACTGAGCACTGCGAGTTACTAGAATCCTTGGGCATCATTTTGAAATTCTCTTTTCTGCTGGTTTTACCTCAGAAGGACTTAATGCTGAGTACAGGTGCACATCTTCACTGGTCTCCTATGAGAAGGGGCGGGCTGGAATTTTTTATTTTATTTTTTCCCCTTCTTTTAAACTTTAGAATATGCTGGCAGGGCTGTCCCAGATGAGGCGGTGACGGCCGTTATGACGTCATTTGTTGAATTGATTCAGGCGTTTTCTGCATAGATGCAGAATCGCGATGCAATGATTTTCAACCACCCTAATACTGAGCACTGACTTTGTTCGTTGAGTGCAGTGATGCACACTCCGCACTCTCCCACTATTCAGTGTTTAAGTGCCTTCCTGCTGCTTCTCCTGACTGCTAGTGACATGTGGATCTAGCCTTGTACTATGAGCTACGTTGCCCTTGGCTTATGGTGCAATATCCCAGGTCCTAGGACACGTGAGAACAATCCTGACAAATGAAGGGTCTGACACTGATAGCCTGGAATTCGGCTCTGAGTCTATTTCACCCTCGGGTGTGCCCCCCCTCCCCCCTCAGTTCTATTCCGGTCGGACTTCACTATGGTTGTGCAGGGTTTTACAGGCCAGATTGCTTGCAGACTTTAACCATAGATGTTATAAGTATGCGTCCAAGCCTTCCCTCTTAGAATCCTTATCACATCTGCCCATGGCGTTCTGAGTCTTCATTTGCTGAGACTTGAGTCCTTAAAGTGTTACTAAACCCAGAACAGTAAATCTGTCTGTATATGCAGCATAGCATGCTTGTTATACTCTCTGGAACTCAAGGGATTAATCCTCTGCGTTGTGTAAAAACAGCTGTTTTATCCTGTATGCACTGATCCTTCCCTCCTGCACTGTCTATCTGGGGAAATCCAGCTAACACAGGCAGAGGAGTAGCCAACCTGCACAGCTAACACAGGCAGAGGAGTAGCCAACCTGCACATGCTCGGTTGTCTTTTATGCTGTAGAGAATATTTCCTTGTTGAGCTGAACTAGCCAGGTAACATGATATTGGCATCACAAATGTGGGCGTGTATACAGGCTGAAGTGGAAATTTTCCACCTTCCTGAACTCTCAGCACTGAAGAAACTGTGCAGTTTCTCACTGACTGGTATACAGAACAGCCAAAAAGTATATAGTTGCAGTATTTTAATGTGTAAAGATTTATGAGCTGTGGGGGGCAGATGAACTATTTTCATATTACTGGATTTATCACTTTAATGGGTGACAATACACCTGAGGAGTTGCAGCCTGCTGCTATTACTCCTAGACTTTAAAGCAGTATTAAACCCAAAAGTAAACCTTTTATTATATTGCAGCTTACCAATTCTTAGATGTGATATCTGTATTTACTTTTTTTTTTTTTTAGGCTTTTCTTTAATTTTCATCTGGTAATCCAGTCGGCAAAGAGAACAGAAGAGGGCGCCATCATCTCTAAGTGTACAGGATTTATTATCTAGTAAAAAGGAATAAAATGCACTCGCTGCATATCCTCCATCAAGCCTGTGGAGCCATGGGGTAGTGCAGTGCCATATACCAGCAGTTTCCTGGCGCAGCTCTGCACCTTCCAGCCGCATTCCTGCAGATCTGTGCAATACCACCTGGCTCCATGGAGGGCTGGACTCTGATATGCAGTTTGCACTCATAAGGAGAATATTTTTAACCCTTTTCACTCTTGTTTTTAATAAATCATCTACACCTGGATGTTGGCGCCCTCTTCAGGTTCTTTTTACATGTGTGCAATGGGTTGCTCCAAGACCAGTGGTCTCCAAACTGGCCCGTGGGCCAGATCTGACCCTTTACTTGCCTTTATCTGGCCTTTGGGGCACTCTTCCTCCCACTGATGCCGACTATGAAACCCTCTGCCGCTGGCTGCCCAGGATGGGGCACTCTTCGGCCTGCCGCTGGCTGCCCAGGATGGGGCACTCTTCGGCCTGCCGCTGGCTGCCCAGGATGGGGCACTCTTCGGCCTGCCGCTGGCTGCCCAGGATGGGGCACTCTTCGGCCTGCCGCTGGCTGCCCAGGATGGGGCACTCTTCGGCCTGCCGCTGGCTGCCCAGGATGGGGCACTCTTCGGCCTGCCGCTGGCTGCCCAGGATGGGGCACTCTTCGGCCTGCCGCTGGCTGCCCAGGATGGGGCACTCTTCGGCCTGCCGCTGGCTGCCCAGGATGGGGCACTCTTCGGCCTGCCGCTGGCTGCCCAGGATGGGGCACTCTTCGGCCTGCCGCTGGCTGCCCAGGATGGGGCACTCTTCGGCCTGCCGCTGGCTGCCCAGGATGGGGCACTCTTCGGCCTGCCGCTGGCTGCCCAGGATGGGGCACTCTTCGGCCTGCCGCTGGCTGCCCAGGATGGGGCACTCTTCGGCCTGCCGCTGGCTGCCCAGGATGGGGCACTCTTCGGCCTGCCGCTGGCTGCCCAGGATGGGGCACTCTTCGGCCTGCCGCTGGCTGCCCAGGATGGGGCACTCTTCGGCCTGCCGCTGGCTGCCCAGGATGGGGCACTCTTCGGCCTGCCGCTGGCTGCCCAGGATGGGGCACTCTTCGGCCTGCCGCTGGCTGCCCAGGATGGGGCACTCTTCGGCCTGCCGCTGGCTGCCCAGGATGGGGCACTCTTCGGCCTGCCGCTGGCTGCCCAGGATGGGGCACTCTTCGGCCTGCCGCTGGCTGCCCAGGATGGGGCACTCTTCGGCCTGCCGCTGGCTGCCCAGGATGGGGCACTCTTCGGCCTGCCGCTGGCTGCCCAGGATGGGGCACTCTTCGGCCTGCCGCTGGCTGCCCAGGATGGGGCACTCTTCGGCCTGCCGCTGGCTGCCCAGGATGGGGCACTCTTCGGCCTGCCGCTGGCTGCCCAGGATGGGGCACTCTTCGGCCTGCCGCTGGCTGCCCAGGATGGGGCACTCTTCGGCCTGCCGCTGGCTGCCCAGGATGGGGCACTCTTCGGCCTGCCGCTGGCTGCCCAGGATGGGGCACTCTTCGGCCTGCCGCTGGCTGCCCAGGATGGGGCACTCTTCGGCCTGCCGCTGGCTGCCCAGGATGGGGCACTCTTCGGCCTGCCGCTGGCTGCCCAGGATGGGGCACTCTTCGGCCTGCCGCTGGCTGCCCAGGATGGGGCACTCTTCGGCCTGCCGCTGGCTGCCCAGGATGGGGCACTCTTCGGCCTGCCGCTGGCTGCCCAGGATGGGGCACTCTTCGGCCTGCCGCTGGCTGCCCAGGATGGGGCACTCTTCGGCCTGCCGCTGGCTGCCCAGGATGGGGCACTCTTCGGCCTGCCGCTGGCTGCCCAGGATGGGGCACTCTTCGGCCTGCCGCTGGCTGCCCAGGATGGGGCACTCTTCGGCCTGCCGCTGGCTGCCCAGGATGGGGCACTCTTCGGCCTGCCGCTGGCTGCCCAGGATGGGGCACTCTTCGGCCTGCCGCTGGCTGCCCAGGATGGGGCACTCTTCGGCCTGCCGCTGGCTGCCCAGGATGGGGCACTCTTCGGCCTGCCGCTGGCTGCCCAGGATGGGGCACTCTTCGGCCTGCCGCTGGCTGCCCAGGATGGGGCACTCTTCGGCCTGCCGCTGGCTGCCCAGGATGGGGCACTCTTCGGCCTGCCGCTGGCTGCCCAGGATGGGGCACTCTTCGGCCTGCCGCTGGCTGCCCAGGATGGGGCACTCTTCGGCCTGCCGCTGGCTGCCCAGGATGGGGCACTCTTCGGCCTGCCGCTGGCTGCCCAGGATGGGGCACTCTTCGGCCTGCCGCTGGCTGCCCAGGATGGGGCACTCTTCGGCCTGCCGCTGGCTGCCCAGGATGGGGCACTCTTCGGCCTGCCGCTGGCTGCCCAGGATGGGGCACTCTTCGGCCTGCCGCTGGCTGCCCAGGATGGGGCACTCTTCGGCCTGCCGCTGGCTGCCCAGGATGGGGCACTCTTCGGCCTGCCGCTGGCTGCCCAGGATGGGGCACTCTTCGGCCTGCCGCTGGCTGCCCAGGATGGGGCACTCTTCGGCCTGCCGCTGGCTGCCCAGGATGGGGCACTCTTCGGCCTGCCGCTGGCTGCCCAGGATGGGGCACTCTTCGGCCTGCCGCTGGCTGCCCAGGATGGGGCACTCTTCGGCCTGCCGCTGGCTGCCCAGGATGGGGCACTCTTCGGCCTGCCGCTGGCTGCCCAGGATGGGGCACTCTTCGGCCTGCCGCTGGCTGCCCAGGATGGGGCACTCTTCGGCCTGCCGCTGGCTGCCCAGGATGGGGCACTCTTCGGCCTGCCGCTGGCTGCCCAGGATGGGGCACTCTTCGGCCTGCCGCTGGCTGCCCAGGATGGGGCACTCTTCGGCCTGCCGCTGGCTGCCCAGGATGGGGCACTCTTCGGCCTGCCGCTGGCTGCCCAGGATGGGGCACTCTTCCATAGTATCATATTTTTAATCCAGCCAGGAAGTCTGTTGCTTTTTAACAGCACAAGCTCTTTAGCAGAATGCATCTGTTTACATAGCGGAGACAAACCACTTTACGCTGCCAGGGTGATTTTAAAATGATTAGCTTTTATTTATTCATGCAAAACCTTTATCTCAAAAGGGGAAAAAACTGTTTACTGTAACTGCTTTTAAAGTGAGCTATAGCTTGGCTTCAAGTCTGCTGTGCCGCCTATACTCATTCCTCCAAAGTTGTCTGACTAATACAGGAGGTGTATTACTGGCCAGATCACCCATGCAGCCACGACATCTGACTGGTCAGCTGCAATAAAAAGCCCATCTCGGCTCGTATCTCCGTGGTGTCTTGAGGATTAACCTGCAGCTTTCACCAATGTTCACAGCCTAGGCTCTTCTAGGGGTTCCTAAGGCTGCCAACAGGTTTCTGCTGCACCAGCTGTGTCCAGTAGCTGTTCGCGGAGAACCCTTTTAAATCTGTTCAGTCCTCCCAAACAGGTGGCAGCCCTGCACCCCCAGTTGAAGACTTGACAAAAGCTTTGGCCATACTGTGGCAGATGCACCTGTGTTTAAGGACCCCGTCGACAAGCAATTAAGGGTACTTTCTAAAACTTTTTCTCTATGGC
Source organism: Lithobates septentrionalis (assembly GCA_037952835.1). Classification (NCBI taxonomy): domain Eukaryota; kingdom Metazoa; phylum Chordata; class Amphibia; order Anura; family Ranidae; genus Lithobates; species Lithobates septentrionalis. Next base: position 62,284 of record JBBDGP010004980.1, read on the forward strand.
TTTTTTTTTTTTTCTTTTCTCCCCCTTTTGTGATACCGATCCGCTAGACTTTACTGCCTAGATCTCAAGGTACAGTGTCTCTCTTGAGCTGCCGTAGACACCCTTTAGAAAGCTTGTCACCAGTGGCAAGAATACGCGTCTGCCCCTACAGCAGCATAGGACTTTACCCCGGAGGGTTCATTCCTCCCCTGGAGGTCAAAAGTTTGCTCTCAGTTAACATCCAAAGCCATGCTCGGTCTCCTGTGTTATCATGCATTTGGTACTATTTTTACACAAATTTGAGGCATGCTGGTAGTAGAAGGGGTTATACAGGGCTGGCTTTCCTTTTCCCCCTTTTTTTTTTTTTTTTTTTTTTTTTTTTTTTTTCCCCAATTTCCAAATCCCCCCCACTGTAGGTGACAGTATAACCCAAGTCTGTAACATTGCTGTCTCTCAATGCACTCAAAAAAAAAAAAGGCATTTTATGGTGGATCCAAAAATACTGTTCTCACTGATGGGGGTCCCAAGAAAATTAATTTTATTAAACTTACCAACACCTTTTTTCTTTTGAACCTAAGAGGACATATTTAAAGTGGATGTAAACCTGAATTTATTTATTTTTATGTCATAATGTAGAGTATAAGATTTCCTATCATTTGAGCCCAGTCTAGCCACAAAGAGTAAATCCAGCTCTGAGCAATTCTTTTATTGTTCAGTGAGATAAAACATGCTTAAGTGGGCATGCTGAAGTCAAGTGGTTACTTTCCTGTCTTTTCACTGAATGTTAGAGATCATAGCAGAAGTTCAGTGTAAGAAATACAAAGAAGAAAATTGCATATTGACAAGGAGTGTAGAGGTGGGCGGGGAGTCTACTGACATCAGGACTCCACCCACCGAGCTCCAGGTAACAGACCTGCCGTTGCAGTATGCAGTTTTTCGGGTCTCATAACAGACAGAGGGGAGACATTTGACAGGTAAAGATACATGCAGGAGGCATGTATATCCTTAGATAACCCCTATGGCAGTAGTTTAAAAAGGATGACATTGGGTTTACATCCACTTTAAAAAAAAATTTGCCATTAACTTTCTGCAGAGGTGCATCCTCCAGCAGTTGTGCATTATGGGAACATCTATCGCTGATTTCTTCTGTCTCCCCTCTACTCAGGCTGTTGAAGGACTGTTGGATGCCACTAGTGGTGCTGATGCAGACCTTCTGCTCAGATATCGGGAATGTCATTTGCTTGTCCTGAAAGCTCTGCAGGACAGCCGGGCCTACGGTTCTCCTTGGTGCAACAAGCAGATCACCAGGTAGGTACTAAGACTAGGAAGGGGGAAGGCCAGTGATTCTGGGTGGGGTGTACTGTGACTGGGGGGGGGGGGGGGGTGTAGGTATCGGTGTTCTGGGTAAATGCAGCATGATGTGGTGGAGATATATCTACACCACCTTTACCGTCTTGTCTGGCAGATGTCTGATTGAGTGTCGGGATGAGTACAAGTACAATGTGGAGGCTGTAGAGCTTCTGATTAGAAACCATCTCGTCAACATGCAGCAGTATGATGTCCACCTGGCACAGGTAAGCTTCTGGCGTGCCTTGTCTACTGTTCCTGTCTCATAATTTGTTAGCCGATCCACTCATAATCTGCATCCTCTCTGCAGTCAATGGAGAACGGGCTGAACTATATGGCAGTGGCCTTCGCTATGCAGCTTGTGAAGATCTTACTTGTGGATGAGCGCAGCGTGAGTCATGTGACGGAGGCAGAGTTTTTCCACACCATAGAAACTCTAATGCGTATCAATGCGCACTCAAGGGGCAATGCCCCTGAAGGGTGAGTTACAAGTTTGGTCGGACCCCTGGCAGGATTTGCTGAGGACTTGAGAGGACCATACAGTTGCATGCACCATTTTTAAACCTGTGCTCTGTTCTGGGCAGAGGTTACGCTGTGGTGCAAAAGGAAATAAATAACCCGTACTCAACATCATACCTGTCCTGTGCGCAGCGTTTAGTGAGTGTGGGTTGTACAATCCCAGGGGCAGTCAGTGCTGACAGTCCCAGTTGTAGGCTCTGATCCACTCAGTGGTGATGGCTGCAGTATGTTGGTGGATGTGTATTGAATGACTGTACTTTGAGTCCAAGGGACAGTAACCGTTGGGCTATGCTGCTGCCTACAGGGGTTTGACTAACTGAAATTTTCTTCCTCGTTCTGTCATACCTCTCTTCTCCCATTTTCAGACTTCCACAGCTGATGGACGTGCTCCGCTCTAATTTCGAGGCCATGATTGAACGGGCCCAGGGTGGGCCTAACTTCATGATGCATTCTGGAATATCCCAAGCATCTGAGTATGACGATCCTCCAGGACTCCGGGAAAAGGCAGAGTATCTTCTGAGAGAATGGGTCAATCTATATCACTCGGCTGCTGCCGGACGGGACAGTACAAAGGCCTTTTCTGCATTTGTTGGGCAGGTGAGTTGAAATGTCTGGATTGACTTCCCCATCCTGTGTCCTAGAAGGGAAATTGTCTCACTGTGTCCTTCTCATTGGTCAGATGCACCAGCAAGGAATCCTAAAGACCGATGACCTCATCACCCGGTTCTTCCGCTTGTGTACAGAGATGTGTGTGGAAATAAGCTACCGTGCTCAGGCTGAGCAGCAGCACAATCCAGCTGCCAACCCCACGATGATCCGAGCAAAGTGCTACCATAACCTGGACGCCTTTGTCAGGCTGATTGCTCTGTTAGTCAAACACTCTGGAGAAGCCACCAATACCGTCACCAAGATCAATCTTCTTAACAAAGTGAGGCCCTGTCCTCCTCCGATCGGAGGGTGCTGATTTGGTGTTCTGTCACAGTCTCGTTGTTCTAGTCGGGGGTATTGTGTTATGTGCCAGGTTTTCAGTTGTGTAATGCTAGTACTGACCTCCTCCTGTGTTGTCATGTTCTCAGCGATGGTAGTTGCCCTCCTTGTGTTTTGTGGCATCTCAGTATTGTAGTCCTAGTGCTGACCTCTCATGTTGTGTGCCAAGTTTTTGGTATGGTAGTTGGGGAGGGTACTGACCTCCTGTGTTGTGTTCCAGGTTCTCGGTATTGTAGTGGGGGTTCTGCTCCAGGATCATGAAGTGAGGCAGAGTGAGTTCCAGCAGCTTCCATACCATCGCATCTTTATTATGCTGCTGCTGGAGTTGAATGCACCGGAACATGTGTTGGAAACTATCAACTTCCAGACCCTCACTGCCTTCTGGTAAGTCTTATAGCCAAGTTCTGCTGACCTGTAGGTTGTTTTATAGACATCCAGTGACCACCTCACGGCTTTTTTTCCAGCAACACCTTCCACATCCTCCGGCCCACCAAAGCATCCGGCTTCGTCTACGCATGGCTAGAGCTAATTTCCCACCGTATCTTTATTGCACGGATGTTGGCACACACTCCCCAGCAGAAGGTGAGTGATTGCTGTTCAGGTGTACGTTCATATGGTCGCTAAGTTTGTATCACTAACTTGTGTCTTTTGGTAGGGATGGCCAATGTATGCCCAACTACTGATCGACCTCTTCAAATATCTGGCCCCATTTCTCCGAAATGTGGAACTCACCAAACCTATGCAAATTCTGTACAAGGTAAGTTGCAGAAAATTTCACCTGGCTTCTTGTCACCAACCCCCCCCCCCCCCTTCTTCCGTCTCCTCAAACTTGGAGGTTCTTAATACTTCCAGGAAAGCCAAATATTTATTCTGCTTTGTGTTACAGGGCACGCTGCGTGTGCTGCTGGTTCTGCTTCATGACTTCCCAGAGTTCCTTTGTGATTATCACTATGGCTTCTGTGACGTCATCCCACCCAATTGCATCCAGCTGAGGAATCTAATCCTGAGTGCCTTCCCCCGAAACATGAGACTTCCGGACCCCTTCACCCCCAACCTCAAGGTACCAGTCACATAAAGGGTCTGCTCTGCACCATTTTTAAGCTATTGTGCTGTAGAGGGTGGTTATGCTGTGGTGCTACAGAAACGTCTTTCCCAATTATTTGCTCCTACTGTGCATATGATGGGGGGGATCGAAGGACTTTTGGTTTTGCAGAAGGGGGGTTGATTGGCCATTCTTTCTCACTTCTCTCTTAGGTGGACATGTTGAGTGAGATTAACATTGCTCCCAGAATCCTCACAAACTTCACCGGAGTGATGCCATCACAGTTCAAGAAAGACCTGGACTCCTACCTGAAGACTCGCTCACCAGTGACTTTCCTGTCGGAGCTACGCAGCAATTTGCAGGTTAGTGTTTGGAGTGCGACATAAATATTGGGAGGGATGGGAATGGGGGTGTGGATGTTTGGAGGGATGGGAATGGGGGTGTGGATATTTGGAGGGACAAGGGTGTACAGTTGTGTTTAAAAAAAAAAAAATAGCAGTCCAACATCACTAATCAGATCAATCGCTGTTTTTGGTATAAATTGTATTAATACGTGGCAAATAATTTACTAGTAGGGGTAGTAGAGTCATAGAAAACCCAACAGTCATATTGTGCTTGCTGCTGATTCTGTGTAATTGACTCATTAATTGAAAGGGGTGTGTTTAAAATAGTGTGGAGTTAAATTAGTGACGTCATTCAGTCTGTGAAAAAAACAGGTGTTAGGGCTGCAACTAATTTTCATAATCTATTAGTTGGACAATTTTAATTCGATTAATTGGATAAATGCCTCCAAGTTTAGTGTAAAAAAAAAAAAAAAAAAAAAAAAAAGGATCCTGTTCCCTTAAAGCATGTTATACAGCACAGTGCTTGTGCTGTGTAACTTGGCCCCCTGTATTGCCTAAAATACCTGGCTGATCCTGCCTGGCTATGCCATCCCCTCTGTAAACTGACCACAGTATATCATGGCTGCTGAGCCCTGACACCATGTTATGTTTACGTACCTTCGTCACCCGCAGCCCTGCTCTCCTGTATCTGTGTCATCCTCCCCCCAAACCCCCCCCCCCCCCCCCCTCTCTGCCCCAGCCTGTCAGCTCTGTCCACTCCGTGATCCTATCCTTCTGCTGCAATCCAATCTATACTACAATTATGCCACCCCCCTCTGTTATGTGTCCCTGTGCTGTATAAAAAAAAGATGCAGATTATACCGTATATCAGAGTGGCTTGTGTGACTCCTCTGATCTCTCTCCTCCCCTCCTCCCCAGCTGACGTCAGCGGCAGTGCTCGGCCCCGCCCACTATAGCTGTCAGCCGGAAAGCGCCGAGGAGTCACGTGAGCGTTGGGAGCCGCTCTGATATACGGTATAATGGGCTTTTTTTTTTTTTTTTTTTTTTTTTTTTTTCATGGCACAGGGGCTCATAGCATTATAAAACAGAGGATGGCATGATCATATTATAGTGGGTTAACAACCAGTTTAAGTTAATATGTAAAGTTTAAAAAAAAAAAAAACTATCCATGTATCTATATCCATATCCAGCTATATGGTTGGGACAAAATATCCAATAGTATATACATCTCTTCTGTCAGTTATTCTCAGAGTGGATTAGAAGTAGAATCTGGTACGTATCGGGCTCTGTGATTTCGGTATTAAAGGGGACTTTTTAAAAAAAAAAAAGACCTAAAACACTGTGTTGCAGATTTTCAGACAGGAGTGTAAAATATTTTGGATGACATTCCCTTGTCCTAAGCAGGTAGCGTGATGCAAGTTGCAAAATTTTATTTAAGAATAAAAACAAGTGTTCTACTCAAACGCAACGCATTTATATGCATATCATAGCAAGTGAGGACTAGTGCCTTCAGGTCTGCTGTAGTCACCCAATAGTGTGGGAAGACCAGCCAATGTCCGTTATGGCTGACGCATTTCAAGGGAAAACCCTCTTCATCAGAGCCCTCTCTGGGGCTTCTGGCTCCTCCATTTTAGAGTGCCCCGTAGCAAGATAAAAAAAAAAAACTTCTGCCTTTTTAGAATGACTCTCTTCCTTCTGCTGCCCAGGACTACATGTCTCATGAGGCATTGCTCCTCTCACATTCACAAGTTTTCAGGCACTTGCTGACATGTATAGATGTACTGAGCTGTATATGTGCTGCACTGTATTTCCTGATATGTAAACAAATAATGCATTCTGTGTGCAGGCCAACTAATCGATTTTATAAAAATAGTTGACAACTATTTTCATAATAGATTATGTTGATTAGCTTCAGCCCTACCTTATTTAAAGTAGAACTATAGACAAAACTTTTTTTTTTCTTTTCTATTTTGGGTAGAGTAATGGAGGGTTATTTTCTCGCTGTGTCCCATTGCGTATATTTCCCTTCACTTCCTGTCCCATAGCCAAACGGGAAGTGAATGCAAATCCCTGCAAATGAAGGGAATTCATTGGGGACCCCCAGGTCACAAGAACTCGTGTCTCCATTGAAAGATTTCCCCTTGCTTTTCTGGGGACCATCCAAAATTTGGGATTTTCTTTTACTTTTGCTTTCAATGATAATGGTAAACAGGACAAATAGAGAGGATGAATCTCCTTAACAGGGGCACAGACTGCAATACAAACAGACGTGCATTCTAATCCCCCTCAACTCTATCCAAAACTTTAAAAATTTTTTTAGTTATACTTTGAGTAAGGCAGCAAATGTTGTACATACTGTGTATAGTGCATTTCTCTCTGAAAAATGGTTTGTTCCAGACATTGTTCAGAAGAACTGCGTGCTTTGATTAAAAAGTTTATTGGAGAGGGGAACACGTAGAAAGAAGTACAGAAACTGATAGGCTGCTCAGCTAAAATGATCTCAAATGCTTTAAAATGGCAACCGAAGCCAGAATGGTGTGGAAGAATTTGGGGAAAACTACCGTTCGGAATAATAGCCAAAATGGCAAAGACTCGGCCAATGATCAGCTCCAGGGTGATGAAGGTGTTAAGTTACCTGTAAACACTGTAACAATTAGACGCCTATGTGAAGCCAAAGTCCCACTGTTAATAAAAAAAAAAAAAAATACGTGCTGAAGGAGGTACAATTTGCCAAAGAACACATTGACTGGCTTAAAGAGAAATGGCGCAAGATAGTGTTTTTTGGGTCTAGGGGCCACAGCCAGTTTGTCAGATGATCCCCTGAACACGAAATTCAGGCCACAGTACACTGTGAAGACTGACGCATGGTGGTGCAAGCATCATGATATGGGGAGGTTTCTCATACTATGGTGTTGGGCCTATTTTATCACTTATCAGTGATCATGGATTAGTTTGAATACATCAAAATACTTGAAGTCATGTTGCCTTATGCCAAAGCGGAACTGCACTTGGAATGGGTGTTTCAACAAGACAATGACCCAAAACGCCAGTATGTGAGCAGTATCTTGGTTCCAGACTGACAAGATTAATATTATGGAGTGGCCAGCCCAATCCTCGGACCCTAAGCCAATAGAAAACTTGTGGGGTGACATTAAAAAAAATGCTGTTTCTGAGGTAAAAACCAAAAAATGTAGAGAAATGGTAGAATGTAGTGCAATCGTCCTGGGCTGGGATACCTGTTCACAGAAGTTGGTCGAGTCCATGCAACACAGATGTGAAGCAGTTCTCAAACGGTGCTTGTAAAGGAAAGCTAAATCTTGCAAACATTTACTGCATAAACTGAAAAATGCTTGGTTTGTAAATACGCGGACACTTTTTTTTTTTTTTTGTTTTTTTGGGAAGAGCCTAATATTCCTTTTTCTTCGATTTCTGCAAAGTCCTAACAAAATTACATTTTTTTTTTTTTTTTTTGATTTGTAAGGATGGGTAAAAGGAGCGCCCAGTAACAAATCAGAAGTAAATAAAAGGTGAATGGTCGTTTTTATTGGAAATAGTAGAGCATGCTAAAACCAACGTGTTTCGGAGGAACGAATACTCTTCCCCCCCCCCCCTCCTTCAGGGCTGCTGCTTTATGCTATGATGGATTGGGATGTGAACAAGATGGTGCGTCTGACACTGGGTATGGGACGATTGCGGTATTCTCTGGCGGTGCATCATGTAGAGTTAGTTTGCGCCACTGGAGTTTGAATTAGACTGACAGGTGGGCGTGATTAGTCAGTCTAATTCAAACTCCAGTGATGCCAACTAACTACATGCTGCACCGCCCGGAATAAGGTGGATTCTTCCCCGAAACAGGTTGGTTTTATCATGCTCTACTATCTTCAATTAAAAACGACCATTCACCTTATGTTTACTTCTGATTGGATACTGGGCGCTCCTTTTACCCATCCTCACAAGTTTATCCGGAAACTACCTTGAGGCCTTACCCAGAGGTAGCAACCCAAGTCCTCAAAAGAGGCCCACTGCCACCTTTCTGCCAAGTTGGGCTGGATTCTCCGGTAGCGAACTTTCCCAATGCCTCCACCATCACTCACTTGCAGACCCTCAACCGAGCAAGTCAGTCCAGCGCTGTCTTCCACCTCCTAAGAGCTACTCATGTTTTGATTTGGCATAGCTTGTGCAGTGTTCCCAATGCATTTGCATGTATGGAAATAAAAGATATAAAGATTGAGCTGTATCTCCTTTTTTTTTAAACACAACTGTATGTGTGGAGGGACAGGAAATATAAGGGGGTGGATATTTGAGGGATGGTAATAAGTATTTGGAGTAACAGGAATGGAAACGACTGATATTTGGGAGGGACTGAAAATGGGGATATATGGGATTGGAGGTGGATGTGTGTGCAGGGATAGAAATGTGTGGACATTTGGAGTGACTGGCATTATGGGTGGATATTATGAAGCAAGGGGGTGGTTACCGTTGTTTTAAGTGTATTGTTCCATTCCCTCTGCAGGTATCTAACGATCCTGGAAACCGCTACAGCATTCAGCTCATCAATGCATTGGTCCTTTATGTTGGCACGCAGGCCATTGCACACATCCACAACAAAGGCAGCACGCCATCCATGAGCACCATCACCCATTCTGCCCACATGGACATCTTCCAGAACCTGGCGGTGGACCTGGACACTGAAGGTAATCTATCTTCACAACGTTTCTCCCGTCAATATGGTGAGCATGTTCCTTAACCATTTCAGCCCCGGAAGATTTACACCCACCACACCCCCTCCTTCATGACCAGTCCACTTTTGCGATACGACACTGCATTACTTTAACTGACAATTGTGCGGTTGTGCGACGCTGTACACAAATAAAATTGATATGTTTGTTTTTTTGTTTTCTCACAAATCTGTTTCTCTTGGTGGTATTTGATCACCTCTGCGGTATTTTTATGGATTTTTTTTTTTTTAACTAGTCATGGCGGCGATGAGCAATTTTTAGCGGGACTGCTGCATTGCAGCGTACAAATTGGACACCTAACTGACTTCTTATTTTGATGCTTCTTGGGGACCAGTGACACCAACAGTGATCAGTGCTAAATAATATGCACTGTAAGTATACTAATGACACTGGCGATCGGGCGATCAAAGGGTTAAGTGTGCTCCTAGCGAGTGCCTTCTAACTGTGGGGGGAATGCTGTGGCTGGAGAAAGGCACAGCTGTGTTTTATACTTGGCAGAAAGGTGGTCTACCTTGTTTAGATGGGCAGTCCGCTGTTCTGCCTCTCCTGTAAACGATCCGCGTCCATTGAGGCCACCGGATCCGCTGTGTCCGATCGGGTCGCCGGCGACACACACCCCAAGACCCACTGCACGAAATCGCATACCTGTACATGATTTAGCGCTGGAGGGTTGCTACATACATACATACATACATACATACATACATACATACATACATACATAGGTCCTTAAGTGGTAATACTTGACATGTTTTCTCCCGTGCAGGGCGCTACCTTTTCCTGAATGCCATTGCCAACCAGCTGCGGTACCCCAACAGCCACACGCACTACTTTAGCTGCACCATGCTGTACCTCTTTGCTGAGGCCAACACTGAGGCCATCCAGGAGCAGATCACTCGGTGAGATTTGATATAGAACTGTTAGATGATATTGCTGGGGAAGGGGTGATATGTACAGTATGTAGAGATATAACTTGATGACGGGTTCTTTTTAAGTAACTTGGTGTGTGTGTGTGTATATATATCCTGTACCATGCTGTGGGACTTGTCTGTTAAGAACTGTTTTCTGGCATGTAGGGTCCTGTTGGAGCGACTGATTGTGAACAGACCACATCCGTGGGGTCTTCTCATCACCTTTATTGAGCTGATCAAAAATCCTGCTTTCAAATTCTGGAATCACGAATTTGTGCACTGCGCTCCGGAGATTGAGAAGTAAGTTTACCTTGCTGTGTGGAAGCAGTAGCTGTTACTGGATGGTGGCGCAGGTGGCAATAGCCGTGAGCAAGTTGCAGGCTGCAACTCCCTGCGGGCGGGATGGGGCACAGGCAGTAACCACCTTGTCGTTTATTTTTAATTTTTATTTTTTGCAGGTTGTTCCAGTCGGTGGCTCAGTGCTGTATGGGACAGAAGCAAGCTCAGCAGGTGATGGAAGGTTCCGGTGCCAGCTAGGTGCCCACATTGCCCTCATGAACTGAGTAGTGCTGGCCACACAAGATGGTCGGAGCGGTATCTGCAATGTGAAGAGTTTGATTAATCTCCGCCCAGCATTGTCACCCCTCCGGTGACCCCCGATCGTTCTGCCCGGCATTGTCTGACATATCTTCCTGGTTCAGAGAGGACGAGATGAGCGCTGACATTTTGGATATTTTTTTTTCCTTTTGCCCCAAAAATGGACTTTTGGCCAAACAAAAGTGTGAATATATATAATATTTTTTTCTTGATCTATTGTAAATATCGTTCTTCTGAAATGCAACTTAAAAAAAAAAACACAGCAAAAGCTTTTAGTCTTGGCTTTGTCTTTTCAGTGGAGTGAGACTGGGTGGGGGAGGGGAGGTCGCCATAAAATGAGCCCAGGGGTGGAAAATCGGTGCATTCTTTGGCAGTGTATGAACTCGAGGGGAGGTCTGGTTGGGTGGGGGGCACCAGCTGGGGCATAAACTGTATTTAAAGGTGCCCCCCCCTTAACTTCCTGCTGCTCTGTTTTTGTTTACAAACCTAGTTGCTTCTCCCGCGTTGCTGGTCGTGGTGAGATGTGTAGAGCCGTTTTCTGCTTGTAAAGAGACCTGAACACTATTTTCTGAGACTTGTACATTTTGAGGCTTTTAGTTTGATTTCAGCGGAAGGAGGAGGAGCCATGATCGGCCCCTCTCGTCACTTTGTATAAAAGACACACACACACACACAGATCCCTGGACCAATACGAGGCCGTTTTGTAAGATTTTTGGATGTTTTGTAAATGTATTGGTCCCGTGTTGTATTTTGTAGGCTTTCACTTCTCACTTGTATGTATGGATTCTGTAGTTGCACATTAAAGTCTTCAGCTGCAGCACCGGCCATCTGTCCTCTTTCTTCTGTTGTGTATGTGACACGGGGGGAGAGCAGTGCCGTGCCCGCCATCTCCTGTCTAAGGTCCCTTTTTAATAAGATGCCCTTTAAATTGTTAGTGGGACTTTAAAGGTATCAATAACGGACGTATTGACACATTTAATTAAGATAATATTCATCCGTCTATTACACATAAAACTATATTTATTATTTTTGATTGTGGGATTTTTTTTTTTTGTGTACTGAATCCCTAAGTGTAAAAAATCTACTTGCTCAAAGCCCACTGCATTATACTTTACATCATAGATGAATTTAAAGAAATAATCCTCATCTTTGAAGGAAATCTCTAATCTAGATGATTTAGATAACTGTATTCAACTGCACATAGGAGCTTTAGGACACGCCGTCTGCTTCAGGACTTTGCTGGGCCAGCAGTTCACTATCTGGGTACAGAGGAGGTTGTTGGACTAATAGTCCACTTGAGGCATACAGAGGTTGTTGGACCAGCAGTCCACCAACAGTTACAGATGTTTAGACCAGTGGTTAACTTCAGGTGTAGAGAGAAATTAGGCCAGCGATCCTTTGAGAGTGCAGAGGAGGTTGACTCCTGAAGTGCGCTGCTGGTCTAACAACCTTCTGAGCTTCTGAGCAGTGCACATCAGTATGAAGGTGATTTAGACCAGCAGTCCACTTCATGAGTACAGATACTTAGAGCAGAGGTGCACTTCTTCACGAGTACAGAGGCTTAGACCAGCTGTGCCCTTCATGAGTACAGAGGTAAATTCAAGGGTGCATGTCTTCAGGTGTACAGAGGGGATTTTGGACTAGCGCTCCACTTCCAGCAAACAGTTGCGTTAGCAGTCTGCTATGTCAGGATTACAGTGGAGGTTGTCAGACTAGATGTGCGCTTCTTCAGGAATCTAAAGTTTGACAAGTTAGAGCCCATTCACACAGGGGCAACTTGTCAGGCGACCTAGCCACCTGACAAGTCGCCTCCCGTTCTGTACAATGGAACCGTTCCGTCGCTCCGACTTAGAAAAAGGTTCCTGTACGACTTTGGGGGGTGACTTGAGACGACTTGCATAGACTTCTTCTATACAGAAGTCGTTTTGCAAGTCGCCGAGGAAGTCGTTTGCAGGTCGCCTCGCTGAGGCGACCAAGTCGTGTTGCCCCTGTGTGAACCGGGTCTTAGGGTGTAGGCTTTGAGCCAGGGTATTTTGGTGATCCAGTATGCAAAAGTGCAACTTAAAGATGAGCTCCACCTTAAAAAAAAAATATATTAAAAGCCAGCAGCTACAAATACTGCAGCTGCTGACTTTTAATAAATGGACACTTACCTGTCCCAGGGTCCAGCGATGTCGGAAGCCGATCAATCGCTCGGCTGTCGGCTGCCCCCGCCGCCATCCTCGGTCAGGTGCTGTGGCTTCACTGCCCGGTTCCCTACTGCGCATGCGCGAGTCGCGCTGCGCCTCTGCACTGGTCCCCGTTGTGTTTTGGGAACTGTGTTTCCCAGAACAAAACGGGGGGGGGGGCGAGCATTTGCGGATATTCTGTGGCTGTCTAAGCCCGGAAGTGGCTGCAGATACCTGTATTGGACAGGTATCGGCACCCTCCCCTCCCCCCTGAAAGGTGCCTATTGTGGCACCGGAGGGGGGGAGGAATCCGATGAGCGGAAGTCCCAATTTAGGGTGGAACTCCGCTTTAAGTCAAATGTGGCTGGCTTTTTTTTTTTTTTTTTCTCACCTCCCCATGTAATAAACTCATGAATCTTATCTGAATTGCTGTGTTTAATATGTTTGATTTTTGGTACCTTGAAAGTCCCACTATCTGTTTTTAAATTGTATGTAATAATTTGGGATGTTGGTGCTTCTAGACCAGGGTTTCTTAACTAGGGTGCCTCCAGAAGTTGCTAGGAGTTCCTTTAGAGCAATAACGAATTTCTGCTTTTTCAGATGTGTAACAACTGACACCATTGATCTTTTTAGCAATCTGTAAGGGAACAATCTTCTGGATGACCAGTAAAGTATGGCACGTTCTTCACACTGACCATCACACTAATGTACTGTGGGCTGTAAATACAATAATTTAGCAGGGGTTCCTCCATGTTAAAAAGGTTGAGAGGCTGTTCTAAATGCATACCGGCTGCAATATGTCTATCTAGATTGAATGTGTTTTCCTATAATGATGCAGCTCCTGGCCGTGAGGTGACACTGGATCTTGTGCACTAGTCATTAGACCTACCATGTCTCTAGGGTGGGTGAGGCCTCTCCAGGATAGTGTGGTCTGACAGTGAGGCTCCAGTCTTGAGAGTGGGTTCTGTTTTTCAGGTCTCCTTATAGGAGCGGCCAGTGCCCGGGCCTGCTGGGGCTACCCATTCCTTCACAACTTGATGAGTCTGTAATTAGGACCAATCATGCAGCCAGTGAAGTGGTCTGCTAGATTATACAGTTGTGCTCATTAATTTACATAACCTGGCAAAATTTGATTTCTTGGCCATTTTACTGAGCATATGAATAACAAACATTTCTTTCACTCATGGTTCGTGCTTGGCTGAAGCCATTTATTATCAACCGTGTTTACTCTTTTTAAATCATAATGGCAACAACCTACCCAAATGACCCTAATCAAAAGTTTACATACCCTGGTGATTTTGGCCTGATAACATGCACACAAGTTGACACCAAAGGGGTTTGAATGGCTATTAAAGGTAACCATCCTCACCTGTGATCTGTTTGCTTGTAATGTGTGTGTGTGTGTGTGTGTGTATGTATAGATAGTCCATGAGTTTCTGGACGCCTGACAGACCCTTGCATCTTTAATCCAGTGCTGCACTGAAGTTTCTGGATTCTGAGTCATGGGAAAAGCAAAATAATTGTCAAAGGATCTGCGGGAAAAGACAGTTGAACTGCATAAAACAGGAAATGGCTATAAAAAGATATCCAAGGAATTGAGAATGCCAATCAGCAGTGTTCAAATTCTAATCAAGTGGAAAATGTGGGGTTCTTTTGAAGCCAAACCACGGTCAGGTAGACCAACTAAAATTTTAGCCATAACTGCCAGGAAAATTGTTCGGGATGCAAAGAAAAACCCACAAATATCTTCAGGTGCAATACAGGACTCTCTGAAAACATGTGGTGTGGCTGTTTCAAGATGCACCACAAGGAGGCACTTGAAGAAAGATGGGCTGCATGGTCGAGTTGCCAGAAGAAAGCCATTGCTATGCAAATGCCACAAAGTATTCCACTTACAATACACCAAACAGCACAGAGACAAGCCTCAAACCTTCTGGCACAAAGTCATTTGGAGTGATGAGACCCAAATTGAGCTTTTTGGCCACAACCATAAACTCTACATTTGAAGAGGAGTCAACAAGGCCTATGATGTAAGGTACGGAGGTGGATCGCTGATGTTTTGGGGATGTGAGCTACAAAGGCACAGTAAATTTGGTTAAAACTGTTGGCAAGTTGAATGCAGTATGTTCTCAAAAAATACTGGAGGAACATTTGCATTCATCAGCTAGGAAGCTGCGTATGGGATGTACTTTGACATTCCAACATGACAATGATCCAAAACACAAGGCCAAGTCGACCTGTCATTGGCTACAGCAGAATAAAGTGAAGGTTCTGAATGGCCATCTCAGTCTCCTGACCTCAATATCATTGAGCCACTCTGGGGAGATATCAAACATGCAGTTCATGCAAGATAGCCCAAGAATTTACAGCAACTGGAGGCTTTTTGCCAAGAGGAATGGGCAGCTTTACCATCGGAGAAGATAAAGAACCACAAAGGACTTCAAGCTGCCTTAGATATTAAAGGGGGCAATACATGGTATTAAGAACGGGGGTATGTAAACTTTTTATCAGGGTCATTTGGGTAGTTTCTGTTGCCATTATGATTTAAAAAGGGGTGAACACAGTTGATTGCTTAATAAATGGCTTCAGCCAAACGCTAACTGAGTGAAAAAAGTGTGCGTTATCATTCATATTCTTTGAAAAATGGCCAAGAAATCTTAATATCTGCCAGGGTATGTAAACTTATGAGCACAACCACCTGTGCATGCTTGTCCTAGGTGTGTAACACACCACGTTTGTAAAGGAAGGATTAGAACTGACCTCTTCAAAACATGTCTGCAGTGGTATTTCCCCCATCCCTGTCCTTTACATCCTGCTCCTAGATGGGTTATAGACACCGTTCCCTGCCTGTGCTGGGGGACGGATTTTAGGGTGTTGGGACTCTCTGCAATGTGAAATGAACAGATTTATTCCTGATAAAGTTACACTCTTTACAATGAAAATGTTCTCTGGGTGATGTAGGATGAGTTAAGAATCTCCCTGCACAGTGCAGAGCAATGAGTGGACCACCCTGTATCCTTGGAGGGCATTTCATAAACTGCAGTGCAATGAACCCCCTTGTGCCCCTGGGGGGGGGGGGGGGACATTCAGTAACCTGCAGAACAATGAGCTGCTGACTCTTGTGCCCCTGGAATAGATTCTGTAAACTGCAGAGCAATGTATGAACAGCCCCCCCCCCCCCCCCCCGGGCTCTGAAGGAGATTCCGCATCCTAAAGAGCAATGAGTGGGCTCACCCCCTTTGTTGCTGCTAAACAATGAGCTACCATCACCTCGCCTGGGCAGCAGAGCTAGCTATCAGCTGGCTCCTAAACAGACATTTGGACTTCAGCAGCTGTCTTGGATGGATTATGTGTTGGATATCCGGTCTCCTCTGATGGCAGGGCTCGGCTGCAGCTGCCACCACACTCTCCAGACGATGGGAGCCATCAATAGACTCATTATCTAGCCGGTTAGTGGGATCTGATATCGGAGCTTATCCTACACCCGCCTATACATGGCCTGATATGGACATTGAAGGGTATCGGTCACACGCTGCAGGCAGACATCTTGTGGGAGGGGTCTACTGCCATCAGACATGAACCATACCTTAATGGGCTCTCGTGTCTGTCCTGATCCAGTAAGCCTGTCACTTACATCCTAGTTCCTTTTTTTTTTTTTTTTTTTTTTTTTTTACATTTCTATTTATAAAAATAAAAACCCTAACCTGAAACTTCATGACAAATATAACAATCATCCAGTGTTCTCTTCTCTGGTATATGAGGGTGTCAGGGTGGGGAGCTTTGCTACCTGTTCTCGCGGTGCAGAGCCTGGCTGCTTCTGATGCTGCAGTTCTGGGTCGGTTCCTTCCCGGAAAGGGCATGGGGCATGCAGTCTGTACCATGATACCCATCCTGGGGGAAAGCAGCCATGGCTTACCTTCTAAAAATGCGGAGTACCTGGCTTTCAGGCCGGGTTCACATAGGTGCGGGTTCGTGCCTGGGGTCCGGTGCATTCTGTTCCTCCGGTTCAGGTCCGAATTTTTTGCCTGAATTTGCACCTGAACTTGACCCAAAAATGCACAGAGCCTGTTTGCAATCTGCTCCACTCGCCTGTCAGGTGAATTGGATGTGATTTTTTTTTTACCGCATCCAATTCGCACATATGTGAGCCCAGCCTCACGCTGATACCTGGCTTCCGTGTTTGCTGTGTCTGAGCTGGAACCGGTGTGCAGATCAGGACTCACCCTGACATTCCTGGACTGTATGCTTCTTCCCAGTCACAGACTTAAAGAACAACTAAAGGCAAAACTTTTATTTTGGATAGAGTGGAGTGGTATTAGAACACCTGTCACGTTCTATTGCCGTCTGTGTCCCTGTTGAGGAAGTTCATCCTTTTTCTATTTCTCCTGTTTACCATTATTAATAAAGGTTAAAAAAAATACCACATTTTGAGCTGCTCCCAGAAAAGTAATGGAGGGGAAATCTTCCAATGGGGACACTAGTTTTGGTGACCTAGGGGGCCCCAAGGGATTCCCTTCATTTGCAAGGAGTTATCACATCCTGTTTTGGCTATGGGACAGGAAGTGAATGTAAATCTCCCCAGTGGGAAACAGATGGCAAAAAAAAAGTCATAATCCTCATTCCAAAATCATAAAAAAAAAAAAAAAGTGTTGCCTAGAATTCTACTTTTAAATATGGAAAGTGGGAACAGCCACCAAGCAAGCAGCATTTTTTAGGAGAGCTCAGCCGTGTCGGGCTGTTTTTGTCACGGGGAAAACAGAACTTTTATCAGCTTTACTGTGAGTCAGAGGTGAGTGACTGCACTCTGACCTTATTGTCTGTGTCCCAGAAGAGAGCAATGACCATGATCTTTGCCACTCTTGTGTAACAAACGTCCTCAGTCTCTGAACATCTCCTGTAGTATGTCTGGAATCTCTAATTACCCCCCCTGTACAATTTGCCCTTTTGTGTTGGGACGGGCCACCTGGCAGAAGGGAACAGACGTGAATTGCTTGTCTATGTGGGTCCCCAGGATCAGACGTGGATCTCCCATCTTTTGGGGACATTCTGGGAGTGGATGCAGATTGTTGGTCTAGGGCGCCCCCTCGCAGGATTGGATGCAGGTTGTTCCTCTATGGGGCTCCCCCTCCAGGATCCGTTATGGTCTTATTGTTTATGGGGCTACCTCCTAGGTTTGGACATGGATCACTTGTTTATGGGGTCCCCTCCCAGGTTGGGATGCAGATCGCTTGTCTATTGGGCCCCCTACCAGGATCTGACGTGAATTGCTCAGCTATGTGGCCTCCTCCCAGGATCAGATACGCAATGCCTGTCTATTGGCCCCCTCCTTGGATCTGTGGTTGATTGCTCGTCTATGGGACCCCCTCCTGGGATCGGTCACGGATTGCTCGTCTATGGGGCCTCGTCCTGGGATTGGACACAGATCGCTCTTCTACGGGGGCCCCCCCTCCCATGATCGGAAGCAGATTTCTTGTCTGTGGGGCACCTCTCAGGATTGGACATGGATTGCGTGTCTATTGGGCCCCCCCTCCCAGGACTGGACATGGATCACTGGTCTATGGGGCCCTCTCTCAGGATCAAACGCAGATCGATTGTCTATGGGCCCCCCTGGACTGGACACGAATCTTCCCATTTCATGAGGATACTTTGGGATTGGACACAGATCTCTTATCTATGAGGCTCCTGCCGAGGATCAGATGTGTATAATTGGTCTATTGCAGTGGTTCTCAACTCCTATTCTCAGGACCCACTAACAGGCCAGGTTTGCAGGATAACTGAAATACATCACAGGTGATATCATTTGCTGCTCAGTGATTGCAGTATTCTAGTCTGCATCTCCCCAAGGTAATACTAAAAATCTGGCCTGTTGGTGGGTCCTGAGGAAAGGAGTTGAGAACCATTGGTCTATTGGGACATGCTGGGATTGGACATGGATCGCTCATCTATAGGGCCCCCCTGGGTGTGGATCGCTACCTTACAGGGACACCCAGGTTTGGACGTAGATCTGTTGTCTAAGGGGTCCCTATCCAGAAACAAATGCCGATTGTCGATCTTATGGGACATGTTGGGATTGGATGCAGATCGCTCAACTGAGGCCCCCTGGAATCGGGTGTAGATTGCTTTTCTATGGGACTCCTGGGATCAGGCACTGTCGCCCATCTAAGGAGCTTCCTGGGATCAGACACAGATCGCTTGTCTGTGGGGCCCCTCAGGATTGGACATAGATTGCTTGTCTGTGGGGCACCTCTCCCAGGATCGGACACAGATCTCTAGTCTGTGGGGCCCTCTCTCAGGATCAAACGCGGATTGCTCGTCTATGGGGCCCCCTTCCCAGGACTGGACTTAAATCTTCCCCTTTCATGATGATACTTTGGGATTGGACACAGATCTCTCATCTATGAGGCTCCTTCCCAGGATCAGATGTGTATAATCGGTCAATGGGGACATGCTGGGATTGGACATGGATAGCTTGTCTATAGGGGTCCCCCTGGGCATGGCTTGCTCCTATACAGGGACACCCAGGATTGGACGTAGATCTGTTGTGTAAGGGGTCCCTATCCAGAAACAGATGCCGATTGTCGATCTAATGGGATCCAATCTTGGAATTGGGTGCAGATCACTCGTTGGAGGCCCCCTGGGATCGGGCGCAGATCTCTCGTCTATGGGACCTCTTCTGAGTTCGGGCACTGTCACTCGTCTAGTGGGCTTCCTGGAATTGTTCGTGGATCGCTTGTCCATGGGACCCCCCCCCCCAGGGATCGACCACGGATCTTTCGTCTATGGGACCTCTCCTGGGATCGGATGCTGTCGCTTGTCTAGGGGGCTTCCTGGGATCGGTCGTGGATTGCTTGTCCATGTTAACACCCCAGGATCAGGCATGCATCTCTCATCTATGGGACCCTCCGGGGATCAGACGCGGCTCTCTCATCTATGGGACCCTCCGGGGATCGAACGCGGCTCTCTCGTCTATGGGACCCTCCGGGATCGGATGCCGATCTCTCGTCTATGGTACCCTCCGGGATCGGATGTGGATCTCTCGTCTATGGGACCTCTCCTGGGATCGGACGTGGATCTCGTCTTTGGGGCCCTCCGGGAATTGGACGCGGATCTTTCATCTATGGGACCCTCCGGGGATCGGACGCGGATCTCTCATCTATGGGACCCTCCGGGGATCGGACGTCCAGGAAGCCTCCTGGTATCAGATGCAGATTGGACATCTATGGGGTCTCTCTCTGGGATTGCTGGTCTCTAGGTCCCCCAGGGATCAGGCAGTGATTTGAGGTGTATAGCTCGTATCGTCCAGCAGGTGGCAACCTATACACACTGCAGATACGCTACCCAGGATAGCCAATCAGAACAGATGTGGGCGTGGCATTGACATGCTGCCAGTAACTCTTTCTCTGTGTGGGGGGGTCTGCACTGGGCAGACCAGAGAAGGGCTCTAGTCACAGTGTGGGCGGTGCCGGGTGGGCTCTCCTAATGGTGGGAGTCGGGGGTCGGGCCCCTGGGGGGTTGTAACCCCATGGGAAAGGAGGGAGGCTCTGGTGTCCGGGGTGGTGGATGGTCCTGTTCACCTCGGTCCGGAGTCGGAGGTTGGCAGACGCTCCCTGGCGCGGAGTGGGCGGGGCCGAGGGAACCGACTGACAATCGGAGAGAGGAAAACAAAAGGGAGAGACGCCGGAGAATGGCGGACAGCGGAGGGGGTGGGGGAGTCCTGCTGTTCTGGAGCCTGACCGTCCTCTACCTGGGGGGGATCCGGGGGAGCGAGGCCGGAGGGGACCAGGACAAGGCTGAGGTATGTACACCCCACCTCCGGGTGTCACCTCATTATGTGTCCCCCTAACTTCACCCCCCACCTCCGGGTGTGTCACCTCATTATGTGTCCCCCAACTTTACCTCCCCAACCTCCGGGTGTGTCACCTCATTATGTGTCCCCCTAACTTCACCCCCCACCTCCGGGTGTCACCTCATTATGTGTCCCCCTAACTTTACCCCCCACCTCAGGGTGTGTCACCTCATTATATGTCCCCCTAACTTCACCCCCCACCTCAGGGTGTGTCGCCTCATTATGTGTCCCCCTAACTTCACCCCCCACCTCCGGGTGTGTCGCCTCATTATGTGTCCCCTAACTTCACCCCCCACCTCCGGGTGTGTCGCCTCATTATGTGTCCCCCTAACTTCACCCCCCACCTCCGGGTGTGTCGCCTCATTATGTGTCCCCCCCATCTCCGGGTGTGTCGCCTCATTATGTGTCCCCCCCCCATCTCCGGGTGTGTCACCTCATTATATGTCCCCCTAACTTTAACCCCCACCTCCGGGTGTGTCACCTCAATCTATGTCCCCCCAACTTCACCCCCCACCTCCGGGTGTGTCACCTCATTCTATGTCCCCCTAACTTTACCCCCCACCTCAGGGTGTGTCACCTCATTCTATGTCCCCCAACTTCACCCCCCACCTCAGGGTGTGTCACCCCATTCTATGTCCCCCTAACTTCACCTCCGGTTGTGTCACCTCATTCTCCACCATGTCTATGACCCCCCCCCCCCCCATATTTCCCTTCTCACACACTTCATGGGACCCCTCACCCCTCTGTCATCCCAGCACCCCAACTTCAGCAGGTTGTCACCTTCACCCTAATATATGCCCCCCCATTTCCTACCCCCCTTCCAACACACACCTACCTCATACTACCCCCTCCATGTGACCCCGATATGTCTCCCATTTCCTATTCCCCCCCCAACACACACCTACATCACACTTTACCCCCCCCCCCCCATGTGACCCCAATATATGTCCCCCAATTCCTATCCCCTCCCCCCTTCCAACACACACCTACCTCACACTTTACCCCCCCATGTGACTACTCCTCCATGTCACCCCAATATATGTCCCCCGTTTCCTATCCCCCCAACACACACCTACTTCACACTCCCCCCTCCATGTGACCCCGATATGTCTCCCATTTCCTATCCCCCCCCCCCAACACACACCTACCTCACACTTTACCCTCCCCCATGTGACCCCAATTTATGTCCCCCAATTCCTATCCCCTCCCCCCTTCCAACACACACCTACCTCACACTTTACCCCCCCCCCCATGTGACTACTCCTCCATGTCACCCCAATACATGTCCCCCATTTCCTACCCCCCCCCCACCCCTAACACACACCTACCTCACACTTTAACCCCCCTCCCCATGTGACTACTCCATGTCACCCCATTCAGGATGACCTCCTACCTCACCCCCTTTTTAAGACTATGCACCCCAATAATGATCCCTCTTTCTTGCTGTGTATGAATATAAGTATGAAACGGATCGAACATCCATAACTCTGACCACTGACGTAAACCCCTCCAGGCAAGGCCTCCTAGACCTCTGAAGGTACGCTGAGGTGCCGTCTGTAGCAGATCATTTAAAGTGGTTGTAAAGCACAGACAGGAAATCTGAACAAAGCATATCCCTCTATAGTGTGTACTTGTCTCAGTCCAGAGCACTAAGTGTCATCTCACACGGACTTTTCTTTCCTTAGCAGGTATCGCTCCACTGATCCCCCGCTGAGCAGGCGGATGACAGGTCTGACTCTGATCACAGTGCAGAGATTGTCACACTGTCAGAGTCCCGCTGTTCTCTATGGGCAGATCAGATAAAAACTGACCGTCTGTCCGTTTTTTATCCGATTTGATTCTCCAGACTGATGGAAAATTGGGTTTCCATTCGTCTGGATTTCACAGACAGGATCGGATATTGGCGGATGTCAGCGGACGTTTCACCGCTTTCATCCACCGCTCCATAGGGCCGAATGGAGCGTCCAATCCGGTCCACCTGAAAAACTGACAGGCAGACCTGAGCGGAAAGCCCATGTGAAAGGGCCCTAAGTATCATTTCTGTCTGCTGCTTCCTTCCTCTGTGATCAGCATGAATCACTTCTGACAAGTTTTCCTGACACCAAGAGAAAGATGGTGACAGGGGGAGGGACCTCCAGCTGATTGACAGCCTCAGCTCTGTTCCTGTGTGCTGTGTGGAGGAGGATGTGTCCCTTCCCTCCAATCAGCTCTCCTCACTGAGCTCTGCAGAGTGTAACTTCAGCGCCCACTTTTTTTTTTTTCTCAGACAAGTTTTATAAATTGAACACTGCAGATAAACAGGCACAACTTATGTAGGAGGATGTATTTTATCTCTGAGGATAGTCCCTTCATTGGATATATGGAAGGGTTTACAACCACTTTAAAGTGTTACAGTAAAATCAGTCTGTATATACAATAAGGCATGCTTGTTATACTCCCTGTGGAACCTAAGGGGTAAATCCTCTGCATTGTGTAAAAAAATCTGATCCTGTCTTCTCTTATCTTTCCCTTCTTCCACAGTCCCCAAACCATCTCCTGATAGTACAGAGCCCCTGGGGACACTCTTCACATGCTCAGTTTGATGTGTATTGCTAGAGAGTTGTTTTGTTTTTTTCCTTGGGAGAGTGCATGTGATCAACACAGGGCCAATCCGCACTGTCCAGACAGAGGTTCAGGGGTCATGCATGAATGAAAACTCCTCCTACAAGCTTTAACCAGACACTGATAGAAGTCACAAGACTGCTATATACTGCTGAGGAGAAAAGGTATTTAGCAGTTTATATTTACTAAAATAATTGCATTTCCATGTTCCGTGGGAGACCAGATATAGTGAATGCAGGGTCCTGGGTTTAGTAACACCTGTAAGTTTCGTGGTGGGGCCTCCGTGGATCAGACTTGTTTTTTCCAGCACATCCCACAGATGCTCGACTGAATTGAGATCTGGAGAATTTGGAGGCCAAGTCAACACCTAGAACTTGTTTGTGTTCCTGAAACCATTCTTGAATTCATCATACCAGGCCACCTTCTTCCATTGCTCTGTGGTTCAGTTCTGATGCTCACATGCACATTGTAGGCACTTTTGGCTGTGGACATGGGTCAGCATGGTCACCCTGACCGGTCTGAGTAGCCCCATACACAACAAATTGCGATATCCTGTGTGTTCAGACACCTTTCTATTAGAACCAGCATGAACTTTTTTTCAGCAATTTGAGCTCCAGTAGCTCTTCTACACAGACCAGCCTTCACTCCCCACGTGCATCAATGGATCTTGGTTGCCCATGACCCAGTCGCTGGTTTTCCTTCCCTGGACCACTTTTGGTCGGTCCTGACCACTGCAGACCAGGAACATCCCACAAGAGCTGCGGTTTTGGGGTTGCTCTGACCCAGTCATCTAGCCGTTTACAACGTGGCCCTGGTCAAAGTCAGTCAAATCCTTATTCTTGCCCGCTTTTTCTGCTTTCAACAAATCAATTCAGGGACATGTTCACTTAATGCCTAATATATATCACCCACCTTCAGATGCCATTGTAATGAGATAATCATTGTTAATTTTACCTGTCAGAGGTTATAAAGTTATGGCTGATCGATGTATATAGAAGGGGTCTGCACAGGATTGGAGAGTTTTTTTGTGTCCTTCCCATCTGTGTGACAGATGACATTTTTCATAGTCCCGACCCTGGGATCTGACCTCTATGACCCCCAAATGAGAGCAAACCAGTCCTGACACGGGGGACCCCCCAACAAGAGAGGAAACCTGTTCTGACAGCAGCATATTCCAACAAGAGAGGAAACCTGTCCTGCTGACAGCAGGGTCCTCCAACAGGAGGGGAAGCCTGTCCTCCTGACAGCAGGGTCCTCCAACAGGAGAGGAAGCCTGTCCTCCCGACAGCAGGGTCCTCCAACAGGAGAGGAAGCCTGTCCTCCCAACAGGAGAGGAAGCCTGTCCTCCCGACAGCAGGGTCCTCCAGCAGGAGAGGAAGCCTGTCCTCCCGACAGCAGGGTCCTCCAGCAGGAGAGGAAGCCTGTCCTCCCGACAGCAGGGTCCTCCAGCAGGAGAGGAAGCCTGTCCTCCCGACAGCAGGGTCCTCCAGCAGGAGGGGAAGCCTGTCCTCCCGACAGCAGGGTCCTCCAGCAGGAGGGGAAGCCTGTCCTCCCGACAGCAGGGTCCTCCAGCAGGAGGGGAAGCCTGTCCTGCCGACAGCAGGGTCCTCCAGCAGGAGGGGAAGCCTGTCCTGCCGACAGCAGGGTCCTCCAGCAGGAGGGGAAGCCTGTCCTGCCGACAGCAGGGTCCTCCAGCAGGAGGGGAAGCCTGTCCTGCCGACAGCAGGGTCCTCCAGCAGGAGGGGACGCCTGTCCTGCCGACAGCAGGGTCCTCCAGCAGGAGGGGACGCCTGTCCTGCCGACAGCAGGGTCCTCCAGCAGGAGGGGACGCCTGTCCTGCCGACAGCAGGGTCCTCCAGCAGGAGGGGACGCCTGTCCTGCCGACAGCAGGGTCCTCCAGCAGGAGGGGACGCCTGTCCTGCCGACAGCAGGGTCCTCCAGCAGGAGGGGACGCCTGTCCTGCCGACAGCAGGGTCCTCCAGCAGGAGGGGACGCCTGTCCTGCCGACAGCAGGGTCCTCCAGCAGGAGGGGACGCCTGTCCTGCCGACAGCAGGGTCCTCCAGCAGGAGGGGACGCCTGTCCTGCCGACAGCAGGGTCCTCCAGCAGGAGGGGACGCCTGTCCTGCCGACAGCAGGAACTTCCCAGCCAGGCACCCATGCCCAGAGAACCTCCATAGTGAGGTGTCTTCTGGGGTGACTGGTCCTATGTAGAGAGCCCCCACCACCTTGCCCAGCTCAACCATGAACCTCCCCACTGCCGTAAGGGCAACATTCGCCAAAACCTTTTCTGATCACTCTGATCCGACCACAGAAGGGTTAATATGTCCAAGTCTTGGTTTCTGTGTCCTTGGCTGGTTAATGATTTCTCATCAAATGGCTTCTTTTTCAAATCAGGAATGTGTACTTTTATTGCAATCAATAGATGTGGACTGAAACTGCACATTTATTGACTGACTGTATTGCCTGATCACTCCCTACCCTTCTGTATAATAATATTGCCTTAGGTTAGTCCTGAAGTTCCCTGTGACAGTCTGAGGTCATATCTCCAAGTTCTTCATCCCAGCTATCCCCACCCTCTGAACTCCCTGAATCTTCTATTGGGGACCACTCTACATAAAGATCTATTTAGAGGAATCGGGCCCTCCTTACTCCTGCTGGTGACACCTTTAGTGATAGCAAAATCTGTATAGAGGAATCAGGACCTCCTTTCTCCTGATGGTGAATTCTCTAGTGATAACTAAAGATCTTTATAGAGGAATCGGGACCTACTATTTCCTGCTGGTGATCCCTCTAGTGATATAAAGATCTATATAGAGGCATCGGGACCTTCTTCCTCCTTCTGGTGACCCCTCTAATGATATAAAGATCTATATAAAGCAGGTGTGTCCAAACAAAAGGCCAGTTTACTTTCCTAACTTTAGGGGTGCCGGACTGTGGCCATTTCAAGTAGAAGAGTTGCCGACGTCATTGGGGGGAAAAAAAACAATGCCCCATTGTTGGTGTCAGCGAGAGGAATTTTGGCCCATCATTGGTGTCATTGGTAGAAATTTACACCATTGCTGGTGTTAGTGGGAGGAATTGGGCCCCATTGGGCCCCCAGGCCGCAGTTTGAAGATCACTGATCTAGAGGAATCAGGACCTCCATCTCCAGCTGGGTACCTTACTAGTGATGCACCCCACTGTTCACCTCGTGCATGCTGCCTGCAAGTAGGTCTTCACAGACCATTTTCCCACCCCTCACCACTTTCTGCTGTATTTTAGGAAACAAAATGCATTTGTAAATTGGAGAATTCACACTGTTATTAGAATAATGACGATAAATTGAGGCTCCCTAATCCAGAGACTCCATAAAGTCGTCTGTGATCTCAGCTGATGATTGGATGATGTTAGGTGGCTGGTTTCAGACCAATGGCGCCCAAAGAACTTCTTCATAAACATCCAGTGGTGGGAATTTGGGTCCAGTCCATCGTAATGTTGGTTTCTCTTGCAGGCCTGGCTCCGCCTCTATGGGTATCTCCCTCAGACCAGCCGTCAGATGTCCACCCTGCGCTCTGCACAGATTCTTTCCTCCGCTGTCGCACAGATGCAGCAGTTTTATGGGATTCCAGTCACAGGGGAACTAGACAAAGCCACAACAGAGTAAGAGCCACTTACATGATCAGGGCTTTTTGGGTTGGCTGGGGGCCATCCCAAGCTTCTTCTCAGTATGCAGTGATCCTCCATCCCACTAACTGACTTTCTCAATGACAGGTGGATGCAGAGGCCACGCTGTGGTGTCCCAGATCAATACGGCAGTAAAGCCAAATCGAACATGCGTCGGAAACGGTACGCTCACACAGGGCGCAAGTGGAGCCAACAGCAGCTGACGTACAGGTGGGTGTGGTCAGCTTTAGTGTGCAGCGAGCCCATGTAATAGTAGGATCCTGATGACATCATATATAAGTGATTCATTTATGACATCTGGTGAATTAAACTAATTCATTTTTTAGGGTAACAACTCTTTATTCAGAGTGGAAAGGGGTCTATTATTTGCCTGTAACCCAACATCATGGTTCAGTTCTTACTCTGCTTGTGATGTGTGTAAGATAAGAGTTTTACAGAGACAGGTCCTCTGTAATAGGAACACCAAATAGTAATTTCATCATACCGTCCAGGAGATCATTACAGGATGGAGAGGAAGGGCATTGGAAGATGAGGGGAAGCCCTCCAGAATATCATTATAGGGTGAGAGAAGACCCTCTGGGAGATTAGATTATTATAAGATGAGGAGAGACCTTCCAGGAGATCATTATAGGATGAGGTGAAACCCTCCAGAGATCATTCTAGGATGACGGAAAATCCTCCAGGAGATCATTATAGGATGAGGAGAGACCCTCTACCCTCTGTGAGATCATTTATAGGATGAGGGGCAGACTCTCTGGGAGATCCTCAACTGAACTTCATTTTTTTTTCCTTCACTTATCACAGAAGATACCAGTGGGGGTTATTTACTAAAACTGGAGTGTGCAAAATCTAGTGCAGCTCTGCATAGAACTCTATCAGATTTGAGATTTTATTGCCAAAGCTTAATTGAACAAGCTGAAGTTAGAAGCTGATTGGCCACCACGCACAGCTGCACCAGATTGGGTGTACTCCAGTTTTAGTAAATCCCCCCCCCCCCCACATAGTGTCTAAGAACCACAAAATACTGGAGATTTATAGGGGGAACCCACCACTCGGGCAGACTTCCACTATAATTTGTGTGCAGAACTGCCAATTCTTCTCGCTAGCAACTCACCATATCTCCCATGTCACCAGAGAAATGACCTCCCTGTCCCCTTAGGCCATCTCCCTTTCTCTTCCTCTCCAGTCCCCTCTGTTTGTACTCTTCTCTCCAGGCAGTGACGTTGGCTGAAGATGAGCTGGGTTCCTGGTTTATCTTTCCTCCCTCCTGTGTACATGGTGTTGGAGCCCACCAATATATGTATAGTTTCCAATAGTTTTTCTTTTTCTCATTCCGCAGCATCCAGAATTACTCCGACAAGCTGGGTGTGTACAACTCTGTGGATTCAATACGGAAGGCCTTCGCTGTGTGGTCCAGTGCTACCCCCCTAACCTTCAAGGAAATTCCCTACGAGTCCCTGCGACAGAACCAGGCCACTGCTGACATTATCGTCCTTTTTGCCTCCGGCTTCCATGGCGACAGCTCCCCCTTTGATGGCCCTGGTGGCTTCTTGGCACACGCCTACTTTCCAGGTCCAGGGATGGGCGGTGATGCCCATTTTGACTCTGAAGAACCCTGGACAGTGAACAATGCAGACGTAATGGGTGAGGAAATCTATTATCTTTTATCTATAATGTGACAACATATACTGCATCGCTGTGCAATAAATATTGAGTCGTGGCATATACAGATTTCCAGTGTAAAGGATGATGGGGAGAAAAGGCCCAGTCATGCCTAACAGGATCACACTCAGACAGCATTCAACTCCAATGTCGCAGTGGGTGGGGCTATGTCATAGGGGGCAGTGGGTGGACCTATTCTGGAAGCAGTGGGTAGAGCTATGATAGAGGCACCAGTGGATGGGGACTGTCTTGGAGGCAGTGGGTTGGGCTGTCCTGGGGGTAGTCTCTGAGACTTGGTGGAGTAAAGGACCTGCTCTGATTGGCTATCGGCACATCAGCAGGATGTAATATTTTGGATTTTGCTGCCTCCCTCCCGCTATGTATTATAATAGCCAATGTTGTCCCTGGCAGGGAACCACCTTTTCCTGGTGGCCGTTCACGAGCTCGGACACTCGCTGGGCCTGGAGCACTCCAATAACCCTAGTGCCATCATGGCTCCCTTCTACCAGTGGATGGACGCTGAAAACTTCCAACTGCCCGATGACGACAGACGAGGAATTCAGCAGCTCTATGGTAAGACCTGATTGGCTGAGTCTTCTGCCCTGCTTTCCCCTCCCACACCCTCAAAAAAAATTGAATTTTGTTTAGAATTTGTTTTCTTGCAGTAACACTTACCAACCCAGTGGACCCACCATTTGGCTACCAGCACCTTAGAGATTCTTTGGTTGTTATGGGTTACGGCACAGCATGAACCCTATAGAGTGATAGGTGAATTATGCCATGACGATTCTATTGCACACCCTCTGACACTCCATCTTTCTGAGCTCTTACTGTGTGAAAGTAACTGGACATGTTTGTTTTCAGGGAGTGCCGACAATGAGGCCCCCAGCACCTTGTCTCCTGTCCCCACCCCAAGGAACCCTGACCAGAAGCCACCAAAACCGCCTCCGAGGGGCCGACCAGATAAGCCAGGAACCCCATCCCCCCCAGAGCGCTATGGGCCCGACATCTGCCAGGGCAACTTTGATGCGGTGACGGTCCTGCGCGGAGAGATGTTTGTGTTCAAGGTGAGCAGTTTGCACATTGATTAAAATTCTGACCTTTTCTATCTGTCTTACATAACAGCATTCTAGCCATCATCTTTTCTGAGAGTTGGACAGTAGAAGTAGACTTCTGGTTGGTTGCTCTAGATGACAGATGGTTTCTTCCCTCCCAGTTGTCACTTAAGTGGTGTTATAGCTCTGGGTCGCCGTTTGCGGCTCATCACATCTTGGTTTCCACCGGCAGGGCACTTGGTTCTGGAGGGTACGACATAACCGTGTCTTGGATAACTACCCCATGCCAATCGGACACTTCTGGAGGGGACTGCCGGGTAACATCAGCGCTGCCTATGAGCGTCACGATGGAAAATTTGTTTTCTTTAAAGGTGAGCAATGACAGCCCTGCTTTACACTTGAAAACAGGATGCTTCTGACCACTGGATGCTGCTAACATTTGATCCAAGGATGCTTGTGCTGCTGACCTTTGACCCCTAAATGCTACTGACCCCAAATGTTGCAGACCTCTGACCCCTGAATGATGCTGAAATCTGACCCCTAAATTCTGCTGACTTCAGAATGCTACAGACTCCAGGATGCTGATCTCTGACCCCTGAATGCTGCTACCTTTAGGACCATACTGAACCCAGGATGCTGTTATCTTCTGACCCCTGAATGCTGCTGACCTCAGGACAGTACTGACCTCTGACCTCACGATGCTGCTGACCCTTGGACGCTGCCTATTATGACAGGTCCCCATATATTTCTGTGACTCCTGACATGACAGGTTTAGTGGGATGTTAGTGATTTATACAGTCCATCCCAGGTAATGGCAGCATATGCAAAGTTACGCCACCAGATCTGCTTTATTTTTGCTGATTAATTGGATACTGATTTGTCACTTATCAAAGCCACGAATAATAATTTATTCTGAAATGGATGGGAGCAGGGCTGGGACAAGAGGTGGGCAGGAGGAACAGCTGTCCTAGGCACAGCGGAGCAAGGGGGCAGAGAATGAACACAGGGCAGTAAAACCCATTCTACAGCATGCATTAACAGTGGGGACAAAGGGGCAGTTCCGCATCCTTGCCCTGGGGGCTAGACATACTTGTCCCAGTACTGGATGGGAGTCGTGTCCCCCCCCCCCCCCCCAACACTATTCTTTTTTTGACACTTGCCGTGTGATTGATTTTCTACAATTTTTGATTTCCAGGTGACAAATATTGGTTATTCCGGGAGGCCCATCTGGAGAGTGGATACCCCCAGCCTCTAACTAGCTTTGGATATGGGATTCCCTATGACCGGATCGACACAGCGATTTGGTGGGAACCAACCGGACACACCTACTTCTTTCGTGGCGACAGGTAGGAGTCCGGTGATGTGACTGAGCCCCCCCACCCCCCCCCCCCAATGACAGGACTGTTCACACAGTACATGCAGGATGCCGGAACGCTGATATTCTCTGAATATGATGTATTATTAGGCCACCATCTGGCACATATTGCTATAACAGCTGGCTATCACGTGGCTTTGCTGGGGCTCAAAGGAGCTGTGCTGACGCGCAGAATCTCAGAGTTTTGGATGAGCGGTTCTCGGGGAGGGGGATTGGCTCAGTGACGGACACAGGCAGATACAGCGGGATGTTTAGATAAAGGAGTCTGAAAACAGGAAAAGTTTAAGAATAGAGGAGGCCAAGTAGAGGACAGGAAGGTCTCCCCTCCTCCACTGATTATTCCCGGGTCACAAGTTGACAGGAAATCGTATGGAATCCTATAGAGTGATATATTCCTGACTGCCGTCCCTCCCCTATATACATTTTATTGAGTATTGCCAGCACATTCTGCAGCAATGTACAAAGACTACTCCTATGACTCGACTGTGTGGGAAGAAATAGAGTTCTGGTGGGAAATGAATAGAGGACCCCAGTGCTGCAAGGCTACAGTTCTAACCACTTTGCCAACATGCCGCCCTGCATTCTCCTTTCTGCTCCCCATTCACTAAGTTTCTGTGCTAGCTCTACCCACCT